>JBAJNP010004341.1:0-34055 GCA_036877545.1 Yasuhikotakia modesta | reverse complement strand
ATAACACATTATAATGGAAGTGATGGTTGTTTCACGCATTTAACTTTCAGTTTGGACAGAACAATTACTTATTGCTTTGCTTCTGGGTAGGACGTGTCATAAAAGCAACACTTATAAATTAACTATTATACAAGATGTACATGGTGGAGGTGAGTTGTGCAAAACCTCACCCTGCTCCATGACATTAACAATGGTGACCCCAGAGTTGTTGGTGGTCAGGCGGTACCAGGCGTTGCGTGGGTTCAGCAGCCACTCCTCCACGTGGCAGTAGTAATTGCCAGCATCTTTGGGTCGGGCTTTCTGTATGGTCAGGCTGTAGAGATCGGAGGTGGTACGCTCAAACTGCAGGCGAGAGTTTGGGCCAGGCTCCTCTGTAGGGCTGCAGTTACCGTTACCGAACACCGCATCATGACCAATGGAAAACACACACTGTCGCTCATCATCCTCTTCCTGTCCCAGACGGTACACGTACCAGGACACGGAGAAGCGGGAATCCTTGGATGACTGGGAGAGGATACTGCAGCCCAGCCGGATCGATCCGTCTTCAGGGACTGTGATGTTGGATTCTGCCTCCTCCACTTGTAGTTTCACCACTGCAAACAAACATCAGAACCGTTATATCACTTGTGAAACAGAATCAGTCTTAATATTTATCTGATCCCTTTGGGTCTTACACAGACTAAGGAATCATCTAGTATAAGCTAATTGGTAAAGGCTAAATAATATTGACATTTTGTACATGTAAGAAACCACTTATTTATAATAAAAGTGTATAATAAGTAATATTATACTTTTATAATGGTAGGATACTTTTAACAGTTGACTAAATTAAAATAACCACTTTCCAAACACTGTAGTTTCTGCATCTATCTACCAACAGAATGACGGTTCACAGCTGTGAGCTACTAAAGCCTATTGGCCATTATAAACAATTATCATCATATTCTAACTGAAAGTACGTCCATAAAAACTGTTCTTATTACGACCTTCAACTACATAAATTCCTAGTTTCATATTCTGATAAAAACCAAAAGCAACCTCTTCAATCTGAAGGCAATTTTTGATCTGATGTTATGAAATCTGCTGTTCAGTCGCTCTCAAATGAAGGTGAGGATCGTCACCTTTAGAGCGAGAAGTTCCTCAGATCTGAGATCAGGCTAAAAATAAGACTTATATATTTCTTTTGCTAACTTTAAGGGGCTCTTCTTATCTCGTGCTCATGTGAAAAGCTCTGCAATTTGACTCTGAAGATGGCAGATTAGGAGGTGGTGAACTTTTCATCTGCTATCATTTCATAAACACGTATATATGGATGCTATTTCAGGCAACGATGCACCAGGAAGGTGATACGATCCTTCACGTCTCCAGGGAAATAAAATTGGAGAGTTTTCAAGCACATCTATATGAGATTCTTAAAGACAGCTTTAGTTAGATGGTGCTGAAATGACGATTAAATACTACACACTCAGGAAAATGCATTAATGCTGAGGCATTGAAAATGAAGACAAGGTGCTTTCAGTGGATCTATGCAAATATGTCTAAATTTGCATTATTTATAATAATTTTAAAATGTAATATTTTTAGATGACCAGTTCAAACCAACAAAGTTTAATGGCTCTGCCAAAACTCACTTTTGTGACCTTGTTGAGCACAGAGCAGCAGATGTCTTGGCCACCTGTGCATCTATAGCTACTTGCTTAATGGACCAGAGGACAAACTACACAGCAAAATGTGTCTGTGCAACAGCGGTAAGTCGATGACCCGTGTGTAAGGCTGTTATAATGATTGGTCAGGTTGGATCAGTCACTGATAGATGTGGAGGGAAGCATATGACTTTCTCATAGCTATGTTTTGATACCCTGGACTTGTTTGCGATGCCAAACTCGTTGAATGTAAATGATAGCCGGCAGCTGCAGTGAGTAAATGAAACTATTCTCACTGCTTACAATGGAATGGAAAGATATGCAAACATGTATGTTGTCGTTCTTTTTTTGATAACACTGCTTTAATATTAAGAAAACAGGAATGTATCTGCTAATCAATTTTACCAAAATCTAAATATTTAAAATGCATTTTCAGTTAAACTACATGTCAATATTTCAGAAGCATTACCAAATATCACTTTTAATTCTTAAAAATAATAAAAAATTATATAAAAAATAATAATAGAAAGATTTAACCATTAAGGGACTAATAAACCTCAGCACCATGTCAGTATTTTTACCCAGAATTCATCTGGCAGTAACAACATCAATTCATTCTGTGCAGAACTGGCTCAGATGATTCTAACAAGAGCCCAGATGGTATCACAGCAGCACAAACTCACCCATACAGCCACCTGAGCCATTCTGGACCTAGATAGAGAGGGCGTGGCCAAAGTTGTGATGTCACTGGAAGTAGATGGACACTAATCGCCCTAAGGGTGTGGCATGGGGAAAAAAACAGATTAATAGTGAGGGAGATTACAGAAGGGGTCTTCATGGGTGGGTGGGCTAGCAGAACAGCAGCTGTGTGGCACTCAGATGGGTTTATGAAAAAGGCCTCTGGGCTCTGCCTGCTATCAGCTGTGATTGTGACTGTTACTGTACACAGTTTCAGACTCGCTCTTGCACTGTGGGCTGAGTGTGAGTAGTACGGTTTGGGCTCCATGTGGGAACTCCCCCCGGGTGGGGGGGTGGGGGGGCTAGACTAGCTTTGGAGGAGTTACGCTCACAAAGGCTCTGTCTCTTTTCATCCTTTTCTCTCATAAGCACATGCATGCTAACAAATGATTCAGCTTGGTTACGCATGAGGCTCAGGATGGCTGAGGTCCATGGTGGTCTCAGGGGGAGAATGTTTGCATGCTGCTCTTTCCGTCACCCCCCGTGCCAGATGGCCCGAAAAGCCCATGGGACTGTCACGCACACCTACAACTGAATCTCAATGGCTCCAGAGTCTGCTATAGGAACAGAAGCCAACTCAACTAGCTGGGTGCCACCGTACATATTGTAACCACCTTCTTACCTGGCTGCCTCACTACAACATGTGTGAAGCCAGAGTAGTCTTGTGCCAGGCGGTACCAGGCTCCATCCGGGTCCATAAGCCACTCCTCCACAAGGCAGTAGTATGTTCCAGAATCACTGGTCTCGGAACGGTGCAAGGTGAGGCCGTACAGCCGTGGAGAAAGCCTTTCTGATTGGACGCGGCTGCGCAGACGTTCCTCCTCTGCGTACGCTCCGTATTCAAATGCACCCGAGTGCTCGATCTTCAACAGCAGTTCATCAGGTTCTCCCGGCTCGGTTCTCCGGGCGTACCACAGCACGGCATGCTGGGACTCTGGGCTGGTTTGAGAGGTGATGGAACAGTTGACACGCACCCTGCTGTCCTCCAGAAACTGCAGACTCTGATTGGACTTGTGTACCTTCAGTTTGCTCACTAAAAGAAGAAAAAACATCAAGGATAAAGTTAAAATTATAAATAATATTAAAGCAGTTTGATTTACACGACATACAAAATGAAAATGTGACACAAAAATTCTATTCACACCAACACAGAAAGCTAAACAAAACACACAATTTAGTCCATGGTTCAAAAGAAACAGGATTTAGGTACAGTATGAACCAGAAAAGCTTTCTAAAATCTAAATCCTATTCGCAACAAACATTTGGCCTTGGTGTGAACAGGCCGTTAATCGTTGGATTTGCGTTGGTTCTGAGGGTTTGCTGGTATGAGCCAGAACAGGGGCAGAAATAAGATGTTAGGAAAATACTCTCAGGATCCGCCACATTCGTATTGAATTACCTACAGGTGCATCAGGTGTGACCGCCATGGGCAAAGGCTGCTATTTCACACCATGAGTGGATTTACAAGCAGAAAACACACTAAAGAAGAGACACAAGGCAAACACACTTTCACACCCACGCATACTAGGTCTCGCGCACCTACAAATGTGGACCACTAAGTATGCGCATAAAACAGATGCACATAAGCACTTAAAAGTGAAGAGAGCAGATGTCCTACATGTGCGCTACTGCTATTTGGCACGGGAACATGCAAATGGTTCAGGCACACTTTCAAACGCAATAAACATATGCTGCTGCATCACACACACACACACACGTATGAACATCCTTCAAAAACACATCCAATACTTAAAAATAAATGAGCATCTGTTATACGTCATTTCATTATTCTGTAATTAAATGGCTCTTAAAATCTCATGACACTTTCAATGTCCTTTTAATCCCACAATGCATTTCTGCACTACTAGCAACGTCCCATGATTCAACTCCATGTCTGGATCATCTCCAGAACACCAGAGGCACAAAGATCTTCATGCTTTAACTAATGGGCCAAATGGGCTTTGTTTCATAGACCTTGTAGGGGAAATATAGCCATACATTCTACGTTATATACAGTAAACATACAGTACAAAGATGGTATACGTACACATAATATGCGTATGAGAAAAATGTGTTGCAACAGAGATGTCAGAGTTTATTTTTCTACAGTTCAGCTTTGGAAAAGAAGCCTTTAAAATCAACAAACACAATCCTTGGGTCAGCACCCCTCAATAAGTAACAACACTGTTGTTTACAGGAAAAAACTGTTCATCATCTGTTTGTGTACTGTAGGTTTGGCATGTAGCCAACCAGGGCTAATTTAACATGTCTCCCAATGCTGCAAATACAACACAAAATAATTATGACAGACAAACACAAAATAACAGTCATTCACAAATTTAACTCTAATGCTAAAAAAGCCTGTAAACTCCGCACTGTATGTTAAAGTCCACCTTTATTTGAGATTTCCACCTTCATATCACATAGCTAACAGACATTTCTACTGCAAATGCAAAACAGTATCTTGTGCACCTTCATTAAAATGTCTCTAGCTGAAAACGTGTTGCTGTTTCACACGTTTTGTGCCTGGAAGATTGATTAACTTGTGACTGATCGCAGGTGCATTCGGTGATGCTGAGGTACTTAGAAAAGCATGTTTACAAACACAATGGCATTTTCAAAGCACCTAATGCTGTTGTTTGACTACAGCAATCATACATTATTGCACAGATTAACGGGGTTATTTATTCAGGCTTTGAAATCAGAGAGTTACGCATGGCAGCTCAAAGTTGAGGCTTTGTTTGGTTTGCTAAGCACCAGGAAAGCAATACAGTGAACTTGACTGGCTACATTTCAGTTTTAAACTCACTGCGGGTCCGTTCTATTCTTTGGCAGTGTGAATTCTGTTTGCTCTGCTCTTTTCTTTATTGGAAAATTGAATGGGTATACAGTGAGTGAGGTAATGTTGTCCAATGGTCATTGCACATCCTGTCATACAGGCACAGTTACTTTTTATAAGCTTCCGAGAGTTGCTGTCTAATCAGATATGAGATCTGATATCTAATTCTGGAATACATAAACAACAACGACAAGCGTACTCTTGTGGAAAAACTGTGTTGTTTTTCCATCATTCTCTTCCTTTACAGATGATAGAGGGTCTGGACTCTTGTGGGGGCTTCTGCATGTCTCATGGTGAAGGAACCAATTAAATCCTGACAGGATCTTCTCTGACTCCACCAGGCATGATGAAACAATCTAATTAAACAAGACATCTGTATTTGACAAAACTGCAAACCATTTCTTTTCTGTTGTAAATCGAATTGAAAAAAATCAATAAATGTATGAAAAAGCAAGAGAGAGAGAAAAAAAGACGATAAAATGAAGTAAATCAAGCAGCGTTTAAAAAGCTCAGAGTCTGATTAGAGTCAGTTTGCGACGGCTCTCAGAAACGGGGGGAGGCGTCGGAGGGGGAGGCTGGCAGCAGAAAAGCAAACAGAGAAAACATTCTGAGTGCATTTGTGATTTTCTGAGACGGCTGCTCACTGCGTTCCCTCCTCCTGCGTGTGTCCAATTTGTTAGCCCAAGTTAATTGCCAACACACTGCGCTGCCGAGATAAAGATGCTTTTATTTGGTTTATTTATTGATAAATGAATTATTACGAGACCCATAATCTCTGAAGATAACATAGCCTTCCCATAAAGAACAGTAACAGAAACATTTATTTGCAACATAACAAACATTTATCGATGGGAATTGTATTCTGTACACAACCTGGTTAAAATGGAATCAGTTCCTCGATCTTTTGAGATTAAAAACTATTTGTACTACAAAAATATTTCATTTTTAGGACTTCTCAGAAAAGTCTAGAAAAAGTTATAAATGCAAAACAATAAAAATGACTAATTCTACAACAAAAAAAAATAAAAGCCTAAAATTAAAATATTCCCAAGTACCAGAGGAAATGATTTGTGCTAATTCTGGCTGTGGGCATCACCTGCTGTTTGAATATATAGTTCTGACAGATCCCTCCAGGAGGGACTGATCTGTTTTCAACACGGATTCAAACGTGGATTGATTTGCATATCAGAAAGGAACACTGGGTTTGTAAAGAGCCTGTTACTGACGAATAGAGCATTAAAAACACACTCTCGATGCATCCCTTGTGCAGATGGGGACAATTTAGATGAAAAATATTATATTTTTAAATTATGATTTAATAAATGCAGACTGTTAATCAACAGAGTGCATCCAAATGTTTCATTTTGGTAGAAAATCTTTCAAATTCAAAGACTCTGTCCTGGAAATTTACTGAAAGAACAAAAATGAGAGAGAACAGTGTTTTCCCCATTTTCATATTATTATCATAAATGAACAATGTGAAAAA
Organism: Yasuhikotakia modesta; assembly: GCA_036877545.1. NCBI lineage: Eukaryota > Metazoa > Chordata > Actinopteri > Cypriniformes > Botiidae > Yasuhikotakia > Yasuhikotakia modesta. Next base: position 27,349 of record JBAJNP010004341.1, on the reverse strand, counting down.
CACTAAAAAACAACATCTACGACTTGCGAGGGGACTTGAATTTACAAATTGTTTTTTATTCCATTATTAAAATGATCTTTTAGGAGTTCTGTTGATGACAGTCATTAGACAAGAACAGTTAATATGTAGCTACTAATTTCAACCCCCATTGACAGATGAAGGGTCCTCATGACTGCCAATCACTCGCAACATCACATCATCCCAGTTCATGCATATTCATGAGTTTCAGAAGTATGTCTATTAACCACAGCAGAGACTGAAGACTGAGAAATGGCTGAGATGTACCTGTAAACATAAAAGTCTTTTTTGAGAGGCCGATGTAAAGTGACTTTGAGTGGAGCAGTCAGATATGGAGGTGGATAATCATTCGAGATGGAAAGAGCACACAGAAGAGTGCCTGAGAAAGACGACTATCTAGAAGACGAGTGCAACATTTAACACGTAAAATGTACTGAGGAGAGACGAATATAAAAGGAGAGAATGGAGGACTGGACAAATTGTGTGTTAAGAGATGGTCCCAAATTCACAACAGTGGTGGAAAAACTGATCATTTTGAATGACAACACTAAATACAAATGTAAACAGGTTCCAAATCTGTGACTGCATCAGTCAAACCACATTCAGAGATTGTAGTGTAAACATGAACCCATAATACTGATGTGTGACTGGCTACAGCACATCAATGAACAAAATACTGTAAACTAGTCACCATGACATCTGAACATCTTCCGTTCTGCCTGACCACATTTGACTGGAAAAACTGAGATAGTTTCAGAAATACAATGTGTAAACTGAGCCATGTAGATAACTGAATATTATTTTGTGCCAATAAACAATTACAACTGATATTATCGACTGTGAAGTGGAGTATAGCTTTTACACAGCAGTAACCAGTCAAACCAACCACACCAAAATCAGCTTATACCTCAAACCTGACTGCTCTCCCGTTAGCCTAGCCCACTAATCCAAGCAGGACAGCAAGCAATGTGTCACATTAAGGTTGAAGTGTCATGAAATGTGTTTAATCCCAGTGAAACAGATTACAGCCTGTTTTTCTGCAAGGGTGGGAGGTTGTATTTTCTCAGGAGAGCAGTTTAAGCAGATTCTCCCTGCAGAGTTTTAGTTTCAGCACTGCTGCCCATCATCTGTTACAGAAACATAATGGAAGCCTAATATCTATGCTAATGAGGCCGATATATCTCTGATTCTTTTGTGTTGAAGAAAGATTTTCAGCTGTCTCCTACAACGCAATTAGGTCTATGGTAATTATGTGGATCTGTATTTTGGCAGGAGCGCATGGATGTGTTTTAGGCCTCCATCCTCTTTTCATTTCCCTCCTTACGATGGCGTATCTGTCCTTTAACTTGGACCACATTTATACAACAACGATGTAGGGATAAACAATAGTTTTTCCTATGCAGTGTGGGAAAGTTTCATTTACACACAACAGCATTTACAAAACAATTCTCTCTTGCTATAGACACCATTTATAAACTCTTGACCAACACAAACACCAGCTATACTATAGACTATAGACTGAACACGTACTGCTGGAGACCACACCCCTAATACTCATGCGTGATGTCATCATCCTTACATCATCATACATAATAACTTGCACTTTGAAATCAGTTTTAAAGTTAGAATTTTCAGGACAAAATGCCATTGTTATATAAACATACATTAACATGTATGTGGCACTAAAAGAACGGCCCTGGGAGACCAGTGGGAATAATGTCTGTCATTAGAAATCCATGCACGTGTATACGCTAAGGTCTACAATAGTGAGCATAGTGGCATGTGCTTATATGCACAGGGAGACGAGCAATTAATTAAATGCAATGTCTTTGTTTTGGCTGAGGCAAGAATATGGAACAGACTGTGTCTGGCTGTGTTGGACAGCATCTGTTTAATGCTCTCCTCAATTTACCTGCAGGCCTGACGGACACAACAGTTTATAAAGCTTCAAAACAACTAGTTCACAAAGTCAAATGGGGTGAAAACATTAGGGTGGCATTTCAATATGATTTTGGTCAGGGACCATACACCCACCAGAGGTCAGAGGTCAGTCACACTCGTCCATTAACACAAAATGGTAACGTTAAATGCCTTTGACATTTCTCGCTAGTTTCCTGTCATGCGTACGATTGCGTCTTCGACCTACCGGCTGTTATACATTCATGCGCAGCTTCGCTGAGAAAAGATTGACATTTAATAAACACAAACTGCCTGTTTTTTGAACAACTATGTAAATAAAGCTCATGCCTGGAATCAGCAAAACTGACATCTTTAGAAACTTTGATTAAAAATTAAATCAGAACAGAGTGTTTGTGTCATGTCCCAGATGCTGATGTATATGTACGGGTAAAATTATTAAAGACACATCATTTATTCAGTCAGCTGGTACTGAATAAGGACATGTATTTGAGGGTTGAAACTGCTGTTATAAGAGCAAAATGACACTTGAAGGGCCCTCAATTTTCCAAATACAGTGCATGCCCCAGTGCATTCTGGGATTTCTTTTCCTTCAATGGGTATATGCAATGCAGCCATCTGTTAAGTCAAATGAAGGTAATGTATTAGCCTACAACTTTTGGAACAGCCCTCACACCAGGGCGGCACATACAGTGAACTGTTGGTTACTTAGACAGCTCACTAATGTTTGGAACAGAGCCACTATGACTGTGTGTGTTTGCACTGAAGCGGCCTCTGTGAATATTGTGGGAGACAGTGCTATATATACTGACCTTGAGCATAGCTAATTAATTACTAAACCCCTATGAAATCATTTTGGATATGAAAGCTTCAGAAACAAATGCGGTTCATCAATCCTCCATTGTGTCTGTGAATGTCGTAGAGCGAGGTCTATTGCTCAGGCACTGGGATGGAAACTAAGCGTGCGAACCAAGCTCTGGTGATTGAATTAGGATTTCAAAGCCTGTGAGCTCTGGAAGATAGATAAGGTGCCCTATATAAAGGCTCCTGGGAGAAAACCTGGAGAATATGGTGGGTCTATGGTTCTGTGACTCTTCAGGCAAACGTCCAACCATTGATAAAATTAGAGCATTCAAGTAGCAGAAAAAAATCACAACACTGTTGCAACTGGTATTATAAGCAACCTGCAAACTGTGCAAACTGACATTGCTTTAAGGGCAATATTAATAACGGTCTGTATGCAACATTGTTTCATTTTGATTAATATCAAAACTCCTATAATTAAGACAAATCATGGTGGCGCAAGACCCTCAATCCCTTTACTGGCCTTTTTTCAGATCTGTGAAATTTAAACACATTCATTATATTTAGCAATTTCATTTTAAAATGTCTCCTATCTGAGTAGAATCTCTTAAAATTCCTCCGTCTGACTGGATACTATTACAGAGCTTTTAAAGCTTGCCTTTTTGGTAATTTAGCATTTAACTGCTTGCTTGTAAGGGCAAAGAGAATGATATCTTGCATTTTTTGTTCTTTTAACAGTGCAGAATTAAATTATTCTGTGTGGATTCGATGTGCACCACCCTGCATTGTAGAAGAAAGAATGTAGGCTATGCAAGTCTTTGGGGGTCTTCTCACCAGGCATTTGTGCATTTAGCAGTTGTTTTTATCCAAAGAGACTAACTGTGCAAGACAAAATGCAATAGAGAAAGATCTGATGTAGTGTCTGTCAATGAGAAATAAAGGCGTAGAAACAGTTGGAAATAAACTAGAATATAGTGAATTAGACTTTAAAAAAACACATCTCCATCGCCTCATTGGTCAATAGACACCTGTGGAGTTCCCTTTCATCACAGGACAGAATTTCCCCTTGAGACTGATGCACAATGTTCCTTCACAGTGTGAGCTCAATTGTGTAGCTGCCACAAAGCAGATCCACAAAGCTATAGCTCTAGAGGTTGGCTGAAGGTCATATAATGTTGCAGTGAAGCTAGGCACCTAAAATGTCATCAAAACAAACATGGGGAAGCCAGGAAATAGGAACTATGCTGGATCTCTTGAGTGGTTCTTCCTTCGGAGCTGAAGGTTTCTAGGAAAAGCTTTGGGATGGAGAAAGAAGTTCAAAGGGAACTGAGCAAACGAGAGCGGGAGGGAGTAGAGGAATGTGAAGCTAACAATTTGAGAAAGGAATAACAGAATCAGTGGGAAAGTCAGAGACAGAGAGAGAAGCTGATAAATTCTCTTTGCCCTAAAGGAAGATTGTGGTGCATAGTGGAAGACTCTTCTTGTAATGAAGATGGACAGCAGCGATCCATCCATGGCAGAGGGCGATACAGTTTCCATGACGATTTAGATGGCATCAATTAAGGGGATAGTGAGAGCCATCAGTTGGCAGGCTGGCTGCTGCCCAACAGGCCACGACAGGTGTGGGGGCGCATTGATCCATCACTGCCAGGAACCATATATGTTTAAGATACTTAACACTATAACAGGGGCCATTGGGACAACATTGTGTTTGATGAGAAAGAGTTTCAAAAGAACACAAACAAAAGGTAAGAGAAAAGTAATAAAAGGGAGACAGACAGACAGGCAGACAGACAGACAGACAGTGACTTAATTGGTCTTCATGCACACATAAAAGGATCCTAACAGATATTTCAGGGAGAATTGAAGCATTACAGGACTGACAGAGCAGTCAAGACATGATAAAGCTATTTAAAACATCAGACTATTTAAACACTTTAAAGCAGGCTGTGAGGTTCTCCTTCTGTTTCTCACACATAATCCTGAAGGAACTGTAAGGATGCTTTGAACTGACTGCAGCCTCAGGTCTGCTGACACACATTCCAGCAAGCCTGGCTGCTTGTTTATCATCCTGGGAATAACAACAGGAACAGAAAGCGTGTTAATGAAGTAGAATAATATATTTTTAAACAGTGAAGTATTTGTACATTACGATAGTGCTGGTTGTGCATTTAATGTTAAATAAAACAAAAGTGTATAGCTTTTGATTCTGAGGTAAAATGTGACCTACACTTTTTGTGTTTTGTGAAATTCAGCTGTGTGCAATAGAAACGTCAGACACTTAGTCAATAGAGCACAATCTGTGTCAGTGGTTTCCAATACACTTTTTTGTTCCCTAATTATGCTTCTGAAACAGCTGTCATGCTTATAATTCCCTACAATGCTCCCTACAAAGGCAGATAACTAGGTTTTAGAACAAAGCTAATGTGCAACACAATACACACTAACCACTAAGCCATGGCTTTGACAGTAAAGATTTATGCGTTTTCTGTTTAGAAAGCATATGTGAGGGGTCTAGGGTTGCATGGTTGTCATTTGGTTCTGTACTTTATGTAGGGCAACATCAATCCTGTTTCCAAATCAATTACTCACCCTGTTCACACTGAGAAACTAATGCAAAAATGTTCATATAACACATCTGACTGCTTCATTAATCTGGGTTGGAATGGCCCCATTAAGACACATGCGCTGGTATTACCACACACAGATTAGATTGTGTCACAATGTTAAAAGGTTAGGCAGACCCCAGAGATCGACACAAGTGAACACGCTTGATCTTATTGCATTTCACACACACCATAACATCACAAACGCAATCACAGGAACAGAAAAAAAGCCCCAATATTCACATTCAAATATCGAATCCTGTTTTAAATGTGAAATCCGTTATAGAGCTGAGATTCACCAGGGGAAAATCATATTGCAACCCCTGCTGAGATGCTGCATTGAATGTTTGTGTGTGGAGCAGAAGTCACACTGGAATTCTGATGAAACCACAGCTAGAGGAAATTCCTCAAATTGCACCTAAAGACACAAAAATTCAGTGCACCACAAGAAGAAAAATTAATATTAATGCCATAAGGCTTAGATCAACCTGCCAGCTTTCTGTTTAATTAAGAGGCACGACTGGAACGGTGGGACAATTTAACAAACGCAAGCAACAACTGAAACAATCCACCCTTACACATGAGAGGACACTTCATAAGTCCACCTTGACATCATCGCTGGATTCCTCCTGAGAAAGTGAATCAGTCTCTCTCTCTCTCTCTTTCTCTCAACCCACACAGCTTATGTTCATGCATCTACAACAGAAATCCCTCAGTAGATAGATGTGGGAGTGTGTGTGTACGGACATACATAAATATTTAAAATATGATTTGGGTGTGTGTGTGTGTGTAGTTTCATCATAGCGCAAACTGTTCCCATTCAAACTCAGAATCGGATTCAAGCGGTTCCCTGAGCTGAGATCAGTTTAATGTCTTTGAAGGTATTATGATAAAGTGTCTGAGGGAGGATCTGTTGATGAATGGCAGGCATCACATTGGAACTGATAGCATCTGACATCATCTATCTTCAGGGCCTAGTGGGCACGCAGAAGCCCCCCAGCTCTCCACAGCACTGTCTGTTCATGCCAGAACTGGAGCCTATTCAAGCTGAACCAAATCCCTACTGTACATATTGTCTGTAGGGAGGAAAACAACCTACATTGCACACATGCATTATGTACATCAAATATTGTTACTTACATACTGCACAACAAATATAGGGTAGTTTACAGTACCTGAGTTTTATTATATAATATGATGCGTGTTAAAGCAGCAAAACACTATCACTGGTAACCACAGATAATAGCAAATATGAATCATAGCAGCATAAGCTACACGATTAGCATTCATTATATAACACACGTCACAAATTATTACTGCCATGATAACCTGAGAAAACCTGATATCAGAGATGCAACTGAATTGAAAGAGATCCACATTGTTGGATCTAAATACTGGTGTTTTAATGGTGAAATATTGTCTTTGGTGAATATTGAGAGAGAGAGAGAGAGAGAGAGAGAGAGAGAGAGAGAGAGAGAGAACTACAAGCTTTCATTAATGTTAATGGGGTTTTTCGTTTTCCCTTCTGTTTTCACTTTGATGTTCCGAATGTTTGGTGAAACGTGCATCGTGCCTTTTAACAAACAGAAATCTGCTGATGTAAAAGATCTGTTTAAACAGCATTAGATCTTACCATTCATTAAAGTGAAATGAGGGGCAAATTGTGAGGACAAAAAGTGTGGGGAAAAAAGAGGGAAAAAGGATAGCAAGAAGAAAAAGAGAGTCTCCACAGTGCTTCTCATCATGAGAAATCAAGGCCTGACAGAGATGTGGCACCACAGTTTGTGAGGAACCACGGTTGGAGATGCTGAGGTAATCAAGCTGGACCATGTATTAAATATTAATTCAAAACTTTAAAGAAGGGTAGATGCCACCAGACCAGAAGATCACGTTTACTGGCAGAGGGAAGACCTCAACTGAGATCTCCAAACATACAAACTTCTCCAGACCAGTAGGTGTTTGTTTTCGTTGTGTGAACCAAGACACTCTTGCAACAGTTATTCATTTATTGCATTTACACTGAGTCGCTCCATCTCACAAGCTCACACATTGAGAAGCTTTGCCTTATACATATTAAACAGGCACTTCTAGAGACATGATTTAATGTCTCTCAATAATGCATGCAGTCAGATCCATGATGCTTTCACACATCATTATCTCCACTCCTGTTGCCATTTCTCAGAGAGAATTTTCTCCATGCAACTTGTTCCTCCAAATGGCAGCTTGCAACGTTTAGCCAGAAGTATTTAACATTTACAAAATTAGTGTGAAAAGAAACAGAGAAATCGAATGGCCCACATTCAGTTCGTGAAACACTTCTCTAAAATGAGCTTTCATGCTGGGACCTTGTACTGTACAGAGAATACAAGGTCTCATTCTCGCCTGTTATTCTCTGTAAAAACTTCACAGCCAATCAAACGCTCCGATGCGTCCCAGCTGACAGTGACTGATCACAATGTTGCTGAGGTGAGGCTGTTTTCAGACAGAACATGACAGAGAGACTTTGAGACTCCGTCAGTGCTGTTCTGAAATGTCAATAATGAAGTTAACATCAACAGCAGGGCTGTATTTGCTTATGTTTATGAAATGTTTGTAGTATGAAGCTCTATGAGAACGAGAACGTCAAACATCTACCAGGACTGCCTGAGCAAATGACGTGCCATTTTACTGGTAACAGAGGTGACAGGCCTGCGTAATTGCCTCAACTTCAATGTCCCTTGTGAGGTAGCGACATGTTTTTAAAGAATTACACCTTTACATTTAAATGACTTGGAAAAAAGCTTGGTGGATTGTCAAATCGTTTGTGAGTACACTCTTGAAAATAGGTGCTTTACAATGCCATGAGAGCCATATTTTGCTGTTCACATCCACAGGATTTTTTTCAACAGGAAGTGTTTTGTAGTGGAATAAATGTTCTTTAGACTTTTCAAAGCATAAGAAACAAATGGTTCCTTTAAGAACCCTTGAGACCAAAAATGGTTCTGGCAAAAATGACAGCACTGTGAAGAACCTTAATTTTTAAGAGTGTATGTGCTCTTCAAATGCCTAGTTTTCAGTACAAAACCAGGAGTTAAGTGTACAAACACAAACAGCAGAACAAAGAAAAAGTTATTTAAATTGTTAAGTATTTGAGTAGTTGCCTCTTGTATTGTAGCTATTGTTGCTTGATTAATATTTATGACATTATAGCAGAGTGTGTATCAGGTGTTTACACTGTGAAACACGAATCCAATATTACACTCACTTAAACTGAAGTAAACACTCCTCACAGAACATGCTAGAAAAAAACACCCTGCTGTCAGTCAGTTGGGGTGGCTCCCTGCATTACTGGCACTGAAGACAAACTGAAGCTTTCAGTGAAAACTTGGTACCAAATTACCAATACAATTTGACACCACTAGCATGTATAGTGTGCCAGTATGAAACACAATGACTTGGCAAAAAGCATATGTGTCAACTTCCTACACAGTCTTCTGTATTCCTTCTGTTTTTATCAAGTTTGATACTTCCTGTATAATCCTAGCAGGAACAAAGCCTTGAGGCAACACAGCTCTGATTTCTCAGCATCAGGTAGAACTTCCTGTCTGCAAACATCAATGTGTTAGACAGCCCAGCAGGAAGTTAGACACGGTGATGAAAGGCAAAAGCGCTCACAGGAACCCCAGCTCTCATGCTGCCACTGCATCCCCAACATCTCACATCACTTTGAAGAGACCTTCAGGAATGGAAAGAAGCGGTCGAGCAAAACTTTCAACATTAGCACAGGATGCTAATCCACTATATTGTAGCTGTTAGAAATGATAAAAAATTACAGAGACATTAATAATATTAATTGATGTCTGACCAAACCCTCCACTGAGATACCTAAGAAATGCACCAGCTGTGCTTTATAATGCTTTTAATGTCAGGAAACAAATGCATAATAATGAGAAGATGGGTGGTGATGCCAGCAATAGCGTAAATGCTAATAGGTCCAAAATGATGATGCTAGTTGAATCGGTTTTAAAATGTTTCATAGCAATCAATACATTCCAAAAGCATGACATTTAATATTGAGCTGTTTTCTGTTTTTACCATTCGACCCATCTTGCAAAAAATCTCTAGCTAAGCTTTGTAAAAACGAAACCTCAGGCTGGAGTGAGCCAGTGTACCTACAAGGAACTCTCCAACGAACTGCACTGAGTTGTGTATTGCCGGAGGGCAAGGAGCAGGCCTGCGGGGTAAAACAAAACATGTTACCCCTCCAGTGGTGTCTCAGAGCCATTAGCTCCTGCCAAGTCCCTGCACCGACTCCTACTGAGAGGATTATGTCTGCAGGACAGCAACAAACTCTTAAAATGGAGAAATAAAAGGAAATAGAACATGCTTGTGTTCATATTATGTACAAAACATATTGAAATTTAATGTTTATGCTATGGAGAGTCAAGATTACAAATGAGGCAAGCCTTGTACAAATGCATATATAGATAAAACATAGAAAACCCTTTAAAAGAATATAAGGGGAATAGGTGGGTGCTACAGCGCTGACTAGGTCATACAAACTACAGCTCAGAACATGGCAGAGAGGAGAAGTTCGTTTCCATGCCAATAGGCTCTATGGAGACTCAACAACAGTGGAGTGTTTGGATTAAGGTGCAGTACAGCTTGGGCTTATAAAGAAACTCTGAACTTACTGAGTGCAGAAGAGTTGTGTTCCAACTAAACTTCTAAATCTCCCACACAAAGTTTTCTGAGGCGGGACCATATTTCAGCGTGATTGGTCACCCTAGTAAAAACTTCCCACAGTGGCCAATGAAACACTGTTTCACAATTACCAGCGTACAAACATTATAAATCTCCAAACGGTGCTTAAAGCTTTCTAGATCTGTGTTGTCATTTGCATTTATTTATTTTTATGATTAACATGATGGCTAAATGAAGGCAGAAATGTGGCAACTGTCACAATGATCAAATAGCCACTAATTAGTCTGTTTTTTTTGGCCAGTTAATTTTCTACTCAACTACTTCCAGTAATTCATTAAAGATACTGTACAGTACAAACAGCAAAAACACCAGAACACTGTTTAGTTTACCTTATTAAGCTATTGGTTCATTATAGACCGTTGTAAGTCTATTTTGAATTTAGGTGAGCATTATACACGCATGTGTGTGAGGTCAGCAAGAGGGCCGGCCTTCTGGGAATGACATGAGCAACTCCTGGGACTGAAGTCTAAAGGGAGTGGATTTAATGAGCTCCAATTTTTGCTCTAATGACCCCCTCTCTATCTCAGACATCCCCCACCCCCCATTATATTCCTCTGTAATCGTTTTCTGTGGCGTGGAGGATATTAACAGCTCCTTTCTCCTGCACTCAAGGCCATTAGTAGGGTCTCCTCCAGCTGAACACACACATCACAGCCAGTCCAATTACTCTCACGAGCACAAGGGGCCCAATATCTCATGAAACATGCGTGTACGCGACAAGAAAGCGCAAAGTGTGAACGGGGGGGGAGAGAAAGTTGTAAAACTAGGCCAGACTACATGGTGCGTTATCAGTGAAATCTTTATTTGTTCAGTGACAAAGTGTGAATCGTCATCAGTGGATCCTTATAGCGCTTATGCTAATTTTCAGGGTTGGAGAATAACTCCAACAGCCTGCTAATTTACTGTTGCAAACCCTCAGAAATGCAGTATTCTTACATTTTTTCTCAATCTCCAATTTAGTGTCATCAATACAGTCACAGGTTTTTCTTACGTTTGGTCAAGCAGTGAGGAAGCCAACATGCACCTGTCCTGTTATTTTTAGACTCACCAGGCTGCAGTACGCTGATGCCCAGCAGGTTGGAGGTTCGGTTTGCCACCGTGCTCCAGGTGCCATTGTAATTCCTCCGATAAAGCAGGGCAGCGCACTGATACGTTCCGGCCTCTTTGCGTCCAGCCCGGGTGACGCTGAGGCGAAAGTTGGTGTTAGCCGAGGTACGATCCACGGTGGTACGCGTGCCAAGGCCCAGCAGTTGGTCGCCCCACTGCAGAGTTCCATCCCGCGTGAATGTCACCAAATCCCGGAACTCTCCGTCACCCTCTGCTGGCTGGAAACGCCACGTGACCGAGGCAGGAACACTGGGATTGTGTCGTGGCTTCACAATGCACTGCAGGTCAAAGGAGTCTCCAAACGTCACACTGGGTGTCCGGGAGGATGCAGACACAAAGAAGACGGATTCTGTTGGGAAAGCAACAAAGAAAGAGGATTTAATGATGAAGGCTGTTTTTTTGACCCAGTAGTGGCACCAAACAGAATTACAAAAATATTGACCGCTTTTAAACACTTTATATGTTTGTTATTTTTCAAGGCAGCACTTTACTGACAATAGAGATAAACCTTAAAGCTCTAAACTCCAGTAATAAATGTCTGCAATTCAACCCAAACCACCGAACCACTTTATTCAGTCTGTGTTTGAGGAAAACTGTACAGCTGTAGTCTTAGAAATAAGATTAAGATGAAACCTCTAATTTCCCACATTACAGTTCAACAAGCGACTCACAGTAATGACACCATCATCATAATATTTGCATATTAAATTGAGATCTGACTTTTCTTACATCTGTTTGCATTTTTAATTGTCATTGGTCTTGAATATTTTTAACCGTAACATGAGGCATGTGAGGTAGTTCTTGTGTGAAACCAACAGAAACTAAATGTGTCATGACAACCTCAAAGCTGGTTTTATATTCTATTTTACTTAGCTGAAAGAAATGCTAAAATGTTAAATGTTTCCCTTCACAAAATTCTTTTGTTGCTTTGCTAGCTTCAGTATTTAATTTTACAGAATGCAAATCTAGTTTTTGCATGCTGTCTAAAAGACTATGTGGTTGCTGTTCAGAGATTGATTCTCTCCTTGAACTAGCTTTTACTTTTCTTAATGGTGGAAAGATAAAGTGGTCTTATCTGCTAGCACACGGCCCCCATGCCCAAACCTGTCAGTCTGTAAATAAATATGAAAAGAACTCAAAGTGGTTTATTGTTCATTTACAGCTGATACTGATGAGCCTGTGAATCTGCTAATGGGCACATAGACAACAAGCCCATTTCCCAGGCGAATTCCTGCTGCCACCTTTCAACAGCAGTTTACATCTGCGTTGATCACATCGTACAAGGCCATGGGAAAACTCTCATTATGAGGGAATGCCTAACTGTTTTTTCCTGCTCAAGGACGAGGCTTCCTGGATCAGATTTCTGAAACTGGAATGGTTTTCCTGTTAAAGGGAAAAGCGCCATTTGGCTATTTTAGCATTTGTGCACGATACAGCTGACAGCAGCTGCAGGCCAAACGGTCCTAAAGATGGTCAGATCGATTCTCCGCCTGTTTGCTAGTGCCCTAATGATGCTAATACTCTTGCAAAGGGCAGGCAAACACAACACCCACAGGGCTCAGCTCAGCTCTTAGCAGCACCACTGAATCTGGCAGGAGTTGAGAGGGTGAATTATGTTTGGAGGAACTCTGTGTCCTTCGGTTACACAAATGATCTATTAAAGGAACAGGGTAGTAAAAGTTGGAAGTCTACAGTATAAAACTACTATGTCTATGCATGTTAATTAGCCTTGAAGAGTCAGACTTCCTGCGCTTACAGAAATCCCAGAGTTCAAATGTTCACTGGGCTAAGAAACGCAAGCAGAAGCGTGTTTGGCTCACGAAGCAAAGCTTGAGAATGGCGAAGCTAGTCTAGTGTTTAATTTAGAAGAAATTTGGACAAGGTGACCCGTAGCACACCAACACAATCCTGCAAGCGGCAACATCAGAAAGCAGCCAAAAGCAGATTACAAACACATCTCACGGTTACCGAGCACATGCAATCCCCTCATGGAACAAAACAGGAAATCCACTCTACTGGACGTTATTGAAGCAATAATCACATGACCAAGAGTGTTGTTGTACTGAATATTAGCACAGCTGTTACTTAACCTTCAACACAAAACTCCTCATGCTGATATTCAAAGTTAAAAAATCAGCCAGTCAAGGATTAACCATTGCATGACCAACAGTCAAGATAAGAAAAAAATGGGTGGGGAAAAAGAAGAGAGAAAATGGATGGAGGACATACAGGCTGGGAAGTGTTGGTGAAGGTGTACCTCACAGATCTCTAAAGAGTGATAGGACGCTTACAGAGAGAGATAAGAGAGAGAAATAAATAGAGTAGGGCAGAGAGACATGGCTCACTGATTTTAAACATATATCTCTCATGTTCTGAGTGCTTTCCTCTCTTGTAAACACACAGAAACAGCTTTCTATCGGTCCTGCTCTTCTCTACAGACAACATCTTTAAAGACATGGCGTATTCTCCTGAGGACACGGCTGCAGGAAACACCAATCAGGGGGTTTCTGCACACAAGAGCTTTTACATACACAGTAGTTCCCACTACAACATAAGTACAACACAGATTCAATGGCTTTATGAATTATGGATCAAGCTACCTGTTTCCTTCTGTGTAAAATCTGTTCTGCTCTAATTCATGCTGAGAATTTGCAAAACACAAAACTTCATAAAACTTTAATTTCAGATGGAAAGAAAACAATATCTGTTAAGGAAAAGGAACTAAACATTTTCATTATAAGCATCATCACACTTCACTAAAGAGCTTTATTAATGGATACAAGTCAAAACAGTTTAACTAGCCCTACAAAGTCCATTTAGTTTGACTTCTCAGCTCTTTGAAGTACAAAATGTGTCTGTGTCTACTTTAAAATGCTGTAGACGCTTAACTGATCAAACACACTTGTGTATTTACGTAAATGGAAAATGCAATTAAATAATACCCAATACCATTTCTGACTCAGGGGAGAAAACCAGACAGGAACTATATCTTCAGATGAAAATTAATTAACTTTTTAATTAATAAACAGTTATAATGATTTTATACTTAATTTTTTCATTATGTAGCAATAGTTTATTATAGGATACTGAAGGCCATGCTATATTGTGCATTAATTATAGCTATATCCAGTCGAGGTGTGAAGTGTATACGTCAATTCTCAATTATTGTTAGTTCAATGTACATTCAAATGTTCTGTGCATTCAAACGCATCCAGCACAGAATAATACTTTTGCTCTCAAAAATGGCTGTAAAAATAAGTTGTTTGTAGTTTTTGTAGTTTCTATACAGTTTTGGAAATTTGTTTCTAAAATGCTTTTGTGTGTGTGAACGTGACCGTATCTAGTGTGAATGGAGCCACTGTGTGAATTTAGGAGGAACCTACAAAAACAGTTGTCAGAGAGTGGCGACAGATAGACAGACATAGCCAGACAGCTGACAGCTTTTCTGTGTTTGATTATTCCAAACACACAGACATGCTCAGAACAACCTGCAGCACCCACCCACCCTCAGGCACAGTGGGAACAGAGATTTCAAATCTTGCTGAGTGACAAGTGAAGTGGGGAAATCTTCATTCAGGTCTGACCTTTGCTCATCTTTTTACAGCAAGAATCAGCTGTTTCTTGGTCACTGCAGTTTCCTCTCCTTGTTATTATGCATATTTAAAAGCATATATTCACCTTTCTCTTGTTATGCTAAATGCTATGAAAATAAAAGCAAACTGGAGGCCATTTTCAGTGTGGTCTTACAAGGCCCCCAGGTGAACCATTAACTGACTGACTTCTACTCACCCCTACATCTCTTGTGTGCCTGTCCACTCAATCCAAGCTAATTTAATAATGCTTTCAGCAACACTGAGAACACTGTAATCTCAGCTCTGTTAAACACGTTGTTTACAATATTAATGCTGCAGAAATCAAAGTTGTTTCACATGTACAGCAAATAACATTTTAATAAAGATCACAAAAACAATTTGTTTTTCTTTCAGAGTGAAATATCATCAGATTATCTGATAGTAGCAAACCTAAGATTAAATAACCACAGATTTTTAGGGGGTTGAAATGAAAGAAAAACTAAATCCAACATAAACACACAAATATCTAAATATTACCTATCATATATATTTGATCAACTCACAAAGTGTTTCCTCAGAATCAAACCCATGACACTGTGGTTGCTAGCAACATGGTCTACCCTACCAGTTAAGCTACAGGAACACCGAAACAAATCTCACATTGCATGGAATCTAATTTACATGCCAGGAGTCCTAATTGCTTTTGTGGCTAAAAATGCATTAAATAAATAATCTAAAACTGTAAATTGTGTCAGGATTTCAGTCTGGGCTCACCTCTGGGTGTCGTGCTGCCCAGCCAAATGATCCACGGCTACAGCATGGCCTCCAGCCATGTAGCACCCACACCACTGCCAGACACTAATGAGCATATTAGGACTCTATCCTGCAATATAACACAAAACTGGGCCCTGCATTACAGCCAGTTCTGATCCTTCATCCAAACACAGTCATTTGTAATCAATGCTAGAACAACACAACACAGCTATTTTAACTCGGCACCACCAACACACCTGTCACAGCTTAACACATGACAGCCCAAGAGCACATCAAGGAAACATAAAGACGTCTTAAACACGTGTACATGCCATCTTAACAGTGATTATAAGTTTACTGTACATCTTACTTTAACACAACCGCTCCAAGTTTGTATTTAAAGGTGCATTTTTGTAGAATGCACAAAATGTCTGTTACCTGAGAGCCATCGTGAAATATTACACCTGTCTCTATGACAAACTTAGACCATTAACTGTGAAAAAATGTGTCTGAGGCCAGATTTTTTTAGTTTAGCCGATCATTCTGTGTGTTAACAGGGCAGCTCATAGAAAATTAAAGTGTCAGTTTATCACGTGAAAGAATATTTTCGTTTTTTGAAAAAAAGCCTCACAAGTACCTCTCTGTGTAAAGTTCACTGCTTGGGTTTATTAAATTTCCCTTTCACGTGACAAAGTACAAAGGTCTCCAAACATCTTTTAAATCAGGGTGTATCTTAATCAGTGCCTAAATATGGCAGCAGTTCCAGACTAGCTAATACCGTTTATACACCTTTAAGCGGATGATACCAAGAGCTTTACTCTGTCACTCGAGTTTCAAATCAAAAGCAGAGCTGATGAAACGCTTCAATAAAGCTTATTTTGACAGCAGAGGATATAAGAATGATCTATGTCATTGCAGAGGAAGAGCAAAGAAATAAATTATTGGAAAGAATAAATGAAAAGGGCATGTCTTTGTCATCTCCTCAAAGACTAATGCATGATGCATGACAACTAGATGCAGGATAAAACGCTCCAGTTGCTGCAGCCCATTGTTCAGACACAATTTTAGCTCCGCCCCTGACTAATGCCATTGGCTGAGGTTGCAGTGCAATATTTTGGAGAGTCACTGTATTTAAAGTCACCAGAAACTCAATCTATGAATTGCTTATTGTAGTTATTCTTGTGCACCAATGGAGATAGTAGTAAATATTTTAAAGTAGCAAAAAAATGGCACAACTTACAGCAGGATAACAAGTACATCACACATATCATGTTATTAGAAAATGTTCAAGTATCTTTGAAGTAAAAATTTGAGAATCCCTGTCCCTGCCAACTTGCAATCCAGTCAAAGTCTTCCTCTCTGCCGTATGTGTGTGTGCACTCATTACACACACAGTTAAAAAACAGGCTGGGAAGTTACGGCTATTGATCGTGATGGAGAGCCGACAGCAGCAGCGCTCCTCTGGGACACGTACATGATGCTTTGTAAGCACAAGCACGAGTCGACCGTTCACTGGATGTGAACGTGTGGCAGCTTTACATACAGCGAACACGCCACTTCCTGTCTCACTTTGCTGTGCGCTTGAGTGAGCGCATGTTATCATTACTGCACAAGTTCTATTCATATATAGTTTATCAAGTGTAGTGTGTTTTTTGTTATGATGTAATATTTATAACATCATACCTTACACACACACACAACACTTGATAAACTATATATGAATAGAACTATGTTATTAATAAGAAATAATGTTAGACCTAGATTTACTGAAAAAGAAAACAAGTTAACTTAGGTTTGTCGGAAAACCAACAAAAATGTTAGAGGCAAAATTTATCATGCAGAGCTAAGAGCTAGGAAAGATTTTTCTACACACTTTCTACACAGAAAGGAAACATTGTTGGTCTTACCAACTGATTTCACAGTGATGGTCTTGATGGCGGATTCGTCCCCTATTTGTTGCCAGGTCCAGTCAGGTGCACTGCCGCTCTGGGACCACTCTGTGGCGCTGCAGCGGTACTGACCATCATCTGTGGGAAGGGTATTAAACAGGGACAGGATGAATGTGTCAGGGCGAACCCGCTCCACCCTGACCTCTCCAAAGGTGCTGCGCTCCTTAAAGGTGGTCCCGGGTGTGATTGTGCCATCACGGTCCACAGATGCCACCTCCACAGCGGGCCCCACCCCTTCTTTATCTATCCACTGCCAGGTCACAGACACAGGACCCAGTGTGTTGTTAACACTGCAGGTCAAGCGAATGGTCTCTCCTTCCATAATCTCAGAAGAGTTACCGGATAGTGACACAGTGATGTTACTTCCTACAAAAGAGAGAAAATGAGAGGAGGGGTCATTCTATAGAAGTCTAACACAGGTGCAGAATATTTATGTTTTGTATAATGTATAGTATGAATAATTTAGCGTTTATATGCCTTTAACATCACGCCAAGTTGTCAAGAAACTAAATATAACAAATCTTACTGTTTTAACTGAGGCAATTTTAACTTGGTTGAACTTCCATTTATCTTCTATAACCATTTCTATAACCACCAGAAGCAAGCACCAGCTAGACTTTTGTTTTGTTGTGTCCATGGTAACAGCTACTTCTTTGATTGGTGGATTTCTCTTCAGGATGATGGAAAGTGTTGTTCTTAACCATAAAGCTCATGGCAGGTCTGTCTTAAAAGTGAGTAACACTAAAAACATGATGTCTATGGAGAAAATGAATCAGTCTTTAACTTCTCTCTTTCTGCTGTAGGCCTCAGACCAGCAGGTCTTTGGGAACAGATTCCTGATCAAGAGGTCTAGAGTCTAAAAGATCTAGATAGCATGATTGTAGATCAAAGCCTTAACAGACATCTCCAGAGTTCTCATCAGAGAATTTCTTCACACATTCCTACAAAAGCGTGTCATAAATCAAAAATGGGGCATTAAAGCAACAAAGCTTGTGCCCTTCCCATGGGTCCTGCAAGAATACATTTAAATAGCAGCTGGAGCTCAATATGGAAGAACTTCTCGAGAAGAACTCCACCATCACTAATGGCTCAGAAGACCAAAGGACCTTTGATTTCATCCATAACAAAAGCGAAACTAGTAATAAAACCTCTTCAATTTATAATGTATGCCATATATCAGAGGATCTGAGACTAGAAGATTATACAAGATCAATGAAACTGTACTGTCACCTGTCCATTTTTTTTCTTTCACTCATAATTACATCTCAATCCTATTGATTTTGTTTGTACAGTATTTGGACACGCATGAAAGCCAATGCCTTCATGTGTCACTGTCAGCTTCATGCATCGCTAAGACAGCCATACACTGTCTTAAAGATCTACTCAGTTGGTGAGGTCAAAACCAGCCTGAAGTTTTCAAACCCCTGCCCTAATAACCCTGCAGATAGTGCAGACTATCTTGTCTGACAGTGTCTTGTGGGATTAAATAAAAAAGCAAGGCATTATCTAATAAAGGCTTTTATTAAAGAATCTTTCCAAGTGTCGTTTCCCTCATTCTATCCACTTTTAAAAGGGAAATTGACACTAGAAGCAGAGCTGGGGTAATTCAATGCATGTTCAAGACTGTTTGGGTTGTAATGCATTGTTAATGGCTGGAGATCCTTCCGGACCATCTTAGAAATTCCCGAGAGATTCCCTGAAGAAGGATTTCCCTCAAAGTACTGAATCTAATAGGACTGTTGTTGGCTGCCAGTTCTGCTCCAGCGCCTTCTGGACATCAGGAAGGGAAGCTGAATTGGACAGGACTCATTGGGCCAGAGAGAGTGAGAGAGAGATCCACTCTCCAGGAGCTGATATGAGCTGGAAGATGCTAGATTCAGGGGAAAGGGGTCTAAGTGGAACAGATGGATGCTCACTAACCCTTTGATTAACCTCCTATTTCTCATCTAACTCTCATCAAGCCCTTGAGCCCAGTTGTGGCTTTTTTGCATGGGCACGGCACATCCACCTTTGGGATCTTCTTAGCTAGAACCGTAGCAGACAGCCTTCTCTACATCTCCGCGCTTTCATTTCATGCCTGTTAGTCTTGGCTTACTGAGCAGCTCTCACATGGAATGCAATGCTATTTCAAGGGATTTTCAGGCCTCTACAGAAAAAAATTCTGTGCACTAAACATTATACAGGACACAGTACCGTACCACCATACACAACATCTTCCACAGTGCTGGAAAACAGCTTATACTCAAGCTACAAGCTACCCTTAGATGTGGTATTTATACAAGCTAATAGCAGAAATCAGCTAACTAATGGAGTCAGAGAAGTACTTGTCTGGAACTAAAACTCAGTAAAAAAAAAAACAGATTTAAACAGCATTTGGAAAGACATGTTTATATTTAAAGGGATTCTTGATTCATTTAGGGTGAATTGCCCTAATGTGGAACAATTTTTGAATTTGGACTTCTGTACTAAATTACAATGTTAAGCCAACATGTACATCCACACCCAATAATATTATATACTTTAAACAAAAATTTGTTTATAATTACAGTGGCATTCTTGATTTGGAAAATCTTGACATTAGTGTTGACATTAGTATTGTATTGAGGTGTCCTACAATAGGGCAATTCACCCTACATGAACTAAAGAAACAGTTAAAACATTAGCAATGGTTCTTTTACTACAGAACTTAATGCTTCAGAGAAAAAATTAAGTCTTATTGTCATCTGCCTCTACGATATTACTAAATCAATGTCTGAAATCTCCTGCTTTTAACTAGTATGTTATAAGACAAACAAGATCAAAACAATCCACTTTAGGTGATGAACATCACCATTGAGGCAGACTGAGTTATCTCTTCATTTAATAACCGAACCATTGAGAGGTATCAGTTGGCGACTCTAGAGGCCAGTCATTAACAGCGATACTGCATCCAGGAGCCAATCAGGAACTGTGATACTCACTGAGTGGGGTAACAGTGATCTGAACATTACGGGATCGTTTGCTGCGGTCGATGAATTCCCCAGTGAGGGTCTTTTCTCGCTCTGTCACTCTGCAGATGTATTTCCCAGAGTCCTCAGGAAGTAGTCTCTGCAGCTTGAGCAGATGGACAGAGGGGCTCTCTTTTCGCACGGTCAAAAGGCCGGCCGCCTCTCGCTCCACGTAGTTGGGTCCCAGTGAGGGCACGGCACTGGGCCCAATCACGGCCACAGGTGAGCTGCTGAAGACCCACGACACCGAGAAGAACCGCTCAGGAACATTCTGAGCATCAATGGTGCAGCGGAGCTCCAGCGGCTCACCAGCCGTGTAGGCCCGGCGCTCGGTGGTCACCTGGATGCTGAAGTCTCGATCTGTGACAGGAAGAGGAGAAAAACATATGCAGTGATGTAACTATGCACCAAATGCTGCTTCCAGTATATCTCAGAAAAATAAACTTGAACATGAAGTGTACAATACATGCTTCAAGTATAGTAGTATCATAGAATCTTGTGCCCATATTTTCTGTCATAGTCATGATATGTTACAATCTTCCATTACAAACCATTACTGACTTTTAGACAATTAAAAACAGTTGGAAATCATTTTGTAGTCTTGGTTCATTCATTACTAATTACAAAAGTTAATGTTAAGTTTCTCAATATCTGGGAATATTTGAACATTATTCCTTTACATTATAAAGAAATATTTGACATTAATTTTGTATCTGAAGACGCTGAAACATATTTGGCAAGGTGGAACCTGAGAGAAAATGAAAACATTAGATACACAGGTAAACATCTCAGTATAAACATCTAAACATGTTAAACGAATTAACTTTTACACACAAATCTTCCTTGGTTTCACATCTGTGGCCAATTTTGTCCCGGCACTCAAGAAACATTGTGAGACTCATTTCAACATGATACACACAGTTTGTGCTTCTCATCAGTACAGTATTTCTCCACTTCATTTAACTTCTTCAGAGGTGATTGCCATGGGCTCTAATTACTACAACACGCTTCCTGAAAACCCCTCTTGCTGCGTAACTACACGCCACTCTTGGGACCTCAGGAAATGTACAGGGGGGTGATGATGTGTGTTTTTACATGCAGTCATTATTTGTGTCTCACGCTGTGTGCTGCTCTCCAGAATATCAGCACAGTAAACAGGGCCGTGCTAAAAACAGAATCCACAGATCACAGGAAAAAGGCCAGTGGCTGTTTTGTTCTCTCCTCTTCTACTGAAGCAGCATGATGCTCTATTAGGACATTATTGCCGGCCTGACTGGAGCCAGTCTGCATGTAAGACCCAAATATGCATCCTTGAGACAGATTAATTAGCACTGAAGCTAAAGAGCTGGGAAAGTGGGAAAAAAGGCACAGAAACGATCACACAGAACACAAACAGGCAGACGTTTGATGATTTTACAAAGCAATTCTTGAAAAATTAAAATACATGAGACTCAGGCTATATTAAAACGATAGCTGAGAGTGAGGTGATGAGATGAGGTCATCAAAACACAATTCTGTCTGTGTTTGTGAAGTAATTGCTGTCTAATAGGTCTCAGTTATTCAAAGATCTGTTTTTCCTGCCATCAATGGCTAATTAACACACTTATATCTGTGGATGGTTTTCATTATATTCTGTCTGTGAAAAAAGATATGCGATACATGAATATGTAAAGCAGGTACCTGCCATGGATCAATGCTTAGAAATATTCAATAATCAAGGGAGTGCTCTACAATGTCACCAACGGCTGAAATCTTTAAGGCTGACAGAAGAAGAAAAAACAAGAGACGCAGAACAAAACATACACATTTTTTTTTTTTAAATTAACCCAAGTAAACCTGTAAATTATTCAGCAAGTAATTCTACAACTATTCCCACACATGCGGTGAAGTAAAACAGTGCAAGTATTATTCATTTGCTTATTCATCAAACCCGAGACTTCAGGGCTTTACAACTTGTTAGAATGTAATTAAGTCATCTGCTGGTAATGTCTCCCATAACCTACAGGCGTTTCAGCTACTGTAGCCTGTTGAGTACAGTACAATACAACGACTGTGTCCAAAACCCAGATATTCATAATAATAGTGACACTTAAAAAGTCACATGAATTTAGAATGGGTAGAAAAATGGGAGAATTGAAGTTTTACTGCGTCAGTGATGGCATTAGATTTGACTGGAGTATGAATAATAGATTTGAATAAAAAAAAAACAGAAAGAGAAAGACTCAATTGTGTTGTGGGTGGGTGCGGGCATAACTGTGGTAACTGAAAGGGGGCTGTGTGAATGCAAGCTGCTGTGTGGAATTCTCTGCCAAAAGCACCACAAAACAAGACCATCGATCTGCCGTAGTATGTGATTTAATGAGCCATTTGATGTCCTATTAATGCCCACTGCACAACTTCTGTTTCAACACACTCCACCAGAGCAATAAACACATTAACACAGATAAGACACAAACTTCTACACATGAGCTTGACACATGGTGTGCATTGAGCTACTGTTAACATAAATATGCAAAAGTGAGTAACTGTACATGACTTGTGGACGTCTTCTCAAAACCTAGCTGCTCTAGTGTAAACCTAGTTTAAGCTAGAATCTGTGTTCTGAAACATGGATTCAATCAGGGTCCAAGCTGGTCATTAACTAGTCCAAGTCGGTCATTGGCTGGCCAATGTGAGCAGCTTGTACAATATGGTATAGCTGGTTTGACCAGCTCATTGCTGAGGTGTTAGTCTACTATGTTTACCATGGCGTACTTGGACCGACTAATGACCAGCTTGGACCAGCTGGACACCAATACAAGATTCCAAAATACTAACCACAAGCCAGTTGATCTAGTCACCCAAAACAGAAAATACACAACGTAGCTCTCAGATATTACAACAAAATCCACCCAGTCACTCCCGCACAGACACAAGCATTTTCTATTGTATCTGCTGCTCCTAAAAGGCCACCGGCTAGCACACAGAGAACATTGTGACCATTTTGTCTAGCTGGAGGGGGACTTAGATGCAGCCAGCTAGAAAAGGGGATTACAGAGACAAATCTGTCTTCCTCCATCTCAGTGTTGCTCTTTGGAAATTTTAATGAGAATCTCACTCAGGTAAAACCTGGGCTGCATATAGAAGGATCAGGTCATAATGTGTTCACCTTGACTCTCCCTTAAACCCAAATTAAAAATGCATATTAAAAAGTACATAGTTTAAAATGCATTTAATAAACCCTTCCTGTTTGCAAGAGGCAACAAGCCAGTGGCAAAGTAACTGACGACACAAATAAGTTTCTGTGACCCCAAGACCTTCAGACAGACTCTCTGTACAACAACTATACAGTTCTACATATATTTCAACTGAATCATCTTAAATTGGCTTCCTATGGGTTACTTAAATACTTACTTTCTGTTGCTTTGTATTCTAGTCATTGTGTGCCTTCAGTTAGTGTGTCTGATAAACTAGTGCGCTTCTTATGCTTACAGTAAAACATATGACTTTCTCTAAAAGCTTTCAAAGGGCATTTACTGTAAATGGTTCTGTACACTGACTTTCAAAAAGGCACTTAACAATAAACATGACTAATGAGTTTATGATTTGCAATTGAATCACTGAACAATATAAGCTTTTAAAGTTTCCAATTCAAGGCTATTGTGGCATTTTTTAATCCAATTGCTGCAAAGTTTTTTGCACCAAACACAGTCTAAAAACCAAACACAGTCCATAGTTTAGTTACATGACAACTTCTCTAAGCTTAAAAAAACATTACTTTTCATACTGTACCTTTAAGTCTTTGATATGTAAATGACATCTAATATAATTGGCTAACCTACATATCTACGTATCTGTGTAGTTCACTCAGTAGTCCGAATCCTAAGCCACATTGTCTATAATAGAATGCATGGGTCTACTTTCATCTCACCCTAATTGTTCACCCCTAATAAGACACTATACCCACTATTCTCAATGCCCTTGAGAAACAATACACCAATCTACCACACTCTTCCCTAAACTTACAATCTGTCTCCTTGTCCAATCAGCCCACTCCTTGGTATCTCTGACCAATAAGACAGGGAGAATTAAAAAGCCACCCACAGCTCCTGCCCCGCCACGTGTTTGATGAGGAGTTAGCCGTCACCTCCTATTTCCATCAAATCTGTGGGGCCAAATGTGCTTTGAGATTGAGTTACAGCCCTGTGATCAGTCAGTCAGACAGCGACAGGGTCTGCGTCTGCCATACATGCTGTCTCACGCTCCGCACAGACAGAGGCTTCTGTAATAAATTGGAAAGTAATGGACTGACGCCAGAGATGAGAGAGACATTATTCTGCTCCAGCCTCTGTCCTGTGAATTATGGGTATCCCAGATAAAGGAAAGTTTAGATCTATGACACCCTCAGCATTGTGCTGAGGAAATATTTCATTCAATACAACAGCTTTATGTGAGCAACAGAAAATCCATGAAAAATTTGCTGTGGCTTTCGAATCCAATACGGCACCGCCAGCGTTGCATCAGATTTGGTCTCGGCGGCATTAATCCGTCATTGGATCATGAACAAATGTCACTGATGTCAAATCTTATTTGATACTTCAGATGGTGCTATGTTTGATTCAAGGGATACAGCTGAAATGAGAAACATATCTTACATTTTCATTTTTATCAATCACATAAAGTTATTACATGGCCTTGATATAGCTGTATGAACTACTTCAATAATAATTAAAAAAAAATGCTTGACATACCAGCCTTGATTCAATTTGATTATATGAAAGAAAAGTACATTCTAGGAAAAAATAAATCAAATAGATTTGGAACAATGTGAGGAAGATTAAATTATGACAAATGTTTCATTTTTGAGGGAACCATGGGTTTAATAGTTCTGGTCATCAAGCAGATCAAGTCAGAGCGTAAACATCAGTCGCTGACTCTGTCTGTTATCTGATGTTCAGGAGTCAGATGAGTCAACGTGACTCATTATCTGATGCATAAAGACCACTGAGAGTTCAATACGCTATGATAACCTCAATGACACTGGCAATATCAATGAGTGAAGTGGATTCAGGAGAGCAGACACCTGGTCTGAATGATAGCCGGTTTGATGTTAAGAGGATCAGCCGCTGCCTCTCTGGGACTCGGATAATGTGCAAAACACACAAATGAAATGTAATTACATGCTTAACAATTGGAGACGCTTCCTCTGAATTATATACCTTCCTACTGCAGGCAAGCTGATGACAAAACTGAGGCACCGGGGACATCCATGGTTCGTTTAAGTGCAACCATTAAATCATATTTAGCAATTTTAAATATAATATAATCATATAATCAATTTACACAAGAATAGATTTATGGATGATTTACAAGCTTGGGTTTGTCTGTTAAAGATGGCTTCTACTGTGACTAAGGTTTCTCCTAAGGAACTTCTCTAATTTAGAAGACAACAACGCTCTCTTTTAGCATCACTCCTTTTATCCACTGTGTTAAATCAATGTCAGCCCAGAACTAGTCATTAGAAGCTAAAAAAGGGAGATTACCTTAGAAATACAGAATGATGGCTACCCAAAAACTTCTACTCACCTGTGGGCTGAACTTTGACAGAGGTCTTCTCAGACTCTTTCCGGGTCATGGAGTACCATGAGCGATCTGGATCCTGGATCCATTCTGAGGCCTCACAGTAGAACTCGCCCTGGTCTGCGGGCTGCAGCTTGTAGATGGTCAAACGGTAGGAGGTGGCACTGGTCTTGTCCAACCGAAGGTCTCCTGAATACAAACGCTGACGGTACTGTCCGCCTGGTCGTAGGACAAAGTCACGTGACAGGGTGACAAGGTCACGCGGGGCAGAAGTTGGGTCATCTGAGGGGCGCAAGAACCAGCCCACCGACACGTGAGAGTGCTGGGACGTCAGTCGCGTGACCTCACAGCTCAGCTGTAGTGTGTCCCCCTCCACTTTTGAGAGAGTTTGAGTGGCCGCCGTCACCATCAGGGTGTCCGGAATCACTGTAGAAGAAAAGGCCAGAATAAGGTTAGACTGAGAGTTCGTAAACAATAAAACACACCCTTAAAGCCATTCGCTCTGTGTCCTATTAACATTTAAACAGGATTCTTTCCTGCAGGGCTGCTCAAACCCAGACTTCTTATTATACAACTTATTGCCTCAAGAAGAAACAACCTCTTTATGTCCTCTGCAACCTCTGATATGCCCACTCTCTCCGATTTTCTACCTCCTACAGCCTCTAGCACCTTTGACAATAAAAAACGGTTTGAAATAATACAGAGAAAGACCAGAGCACAAACTCTTCCACCAAACAGATTAATGCAAGTGTCTGCACATGGATTTGCAGCTGGGGTATCAAAGGGGACAAGACCTGTGATAAACAAACAAACCGAACATACAAACACAGCTTGTCAGGAGCAACTTGCTACCTTAATTTACTGCACTGCTGTGCGTAAGTTGTGGGTGGGTGAGAGGATGGACGAGTTGTTTATTCTGTAACTAGTCCATCTATTTCCAAACATTTGACCTGTTCAGGCTGACTACCAGGTTGTGAGCATCACGGGCAGGTATTTGCTCACTGACAGAGTAATAGGACAATCACAGTAAGCATTAAGGATATATATAATTGAATATTCACAACATATTCAGATCAAATTTGGAGATATATTTAAAATTATACATGTCTCACTCTGACACTTTATCTACTGTAAACAGATTTGCTTTAGAAAAATGAGTGTTTCACAGGCCATTTGATCTCATATTTCAAAATATTTGTTTTGCTTTATTTGTGTACTGTCAATTATTTTCTCATCAGATTGTTTCTGAAAAGGCACTGATGCATGTATTGTAAACACACAGCCTGCTTGTGCATGCAGAAGACTCAGACTATCTCAGACTCTGCTGCTCTCGA
>JBAJNP010004340.1:0-34061 GCA_036877545.1 Yasuhikotakia modesta | reverse complement strand
TACACAACAAACAGCACAGCACATCAGTTGGATTTGATTTGCTCTCAGTTTTTCCTCTTTAAATGTGAATCAATGCAAGGCCGTGCCAGTTTAACATCAGCAGGGCTCCTGCGTGTCCTTGTGCACAGAGCGGTCAGCAGTTCTGGGGCTGATTCCACTTCTGTGGTTCAGAATGCTGGGTGTGATGTTGATGTCTTTTCTGTGCAAGGAAACCTTGGGGTTGCTCTTGCGTGAAATTTCATTCCCCTTTCTCTCGTGATTTCAATTTCAGAACCCTCTCCGTCTCTTCCTCTCTATCTCGCGGTTCATCAGAATTGCGGTCGCATGTTTCACGGCTTAATTAGCATTCAGAGGATACGGTCGCGAGGATGCGGAGTTTCAACAGAGGGGGCTGGAGTTTTGCTAGAGTTCGAAAGTTGAGTGTTGAGCAAAAGCTAAACTCATTAAGTGAATCTAGAATTCATTATTTTTCACACCTCTTTATTGCACTATATTCAGACTAAATCACATAATTATCCAGTGATTATTCCAGAGCAATTTTCCTAATGCATTGTACTAATATATGTTTTGTAGTTGACCTTGTACAGTTAGTGTATTTAAGATGATTATACAAGGAGATATTGTTGTGTTGAAAGTGTCTTTCTCTTCCAACAGTTCTAATTTAATAATCTTTGACAAGTTAAAATGCCCTTGAAGGCACGTTCATTGCAATCTGTTCACTCATCTCAGTACGTGGTCTGAGGCGCATGCAAGATGCAACTCAGCCTAATGTAAATGCGTCTTGTTTTTAGCCAACATGAGCGTAAACTTTAGCCCTGCTCCTCCTGCTGGGATGTGCATCAGCATACGGCATAAGTTTGGTAGCCTCACAGTTCTTGAAGACATGAGGAAATTTAAAATAAGTTAGAGAGAATCCCAAACACTCTCTGGAGTGTGTTTTATGTTCAACGCTTAGCTTGTAACATCAGCAAATTCTGACCCCTCACTTCCAACTTCACAATTCATGAGTGTTGTGTCTCCTGCAGCTATTTGCTGATGTGGGTTGTTCTAATCAGATTCCTCATTTGGTTTATTTGAGAAATGGTTCTTCTATGAATTGTATTTTGCCCGTCAGAGGAAGACATTTATTATAGGAATAAAGGATTGTGAGAAATAAACACACACACACAAACACACACACACTTCTCTGTATTCCATATTCTTTTCATCAAGATGACACACATCTTTCACTGTCTTTCTCTCGCTCCATCATTTCCACTGTCTCTCTCACACATACAAATTCACAGCCCCCTCCCCTAGTTGCTTCATCTTATCTCTGCCAACACAAGTCATAATTTGCCAGCTGAACCGGTAATAGCTTGTTCTTTAGTGAAGTGTGCAGAGACTTAGTACACCTGAATCCTTCTCTCCTAATTCACATCAGAGTTGCTATGTGAATACTAAACCTACCCATCTGTTTTAACACGGTTTATACAGCATTATTATTTGTAAAGCTGTTTTAAATTGTTTTGAAAGAGCTAAATACTAAGTGTATCAAGATATATATGGCAGATGTATTTCGTTAATTGAGCAATTAAATGTTAAAACTACTGTAAAGTGGAGAATTGTTTTTAAGGAGCACTTATTCTATTGAATATGTGTCAGATGTTGTGGCTATAAATTTCAGTGTCTGTGGCACCCGGCCACTAGGTGGCAGTGTGACACTTATCAGCTCGAGCAGGTAAATAGGTTTTTCACTCTACAGGTGTGAGACGGAAATAGAGATTAATTTACAGTTAGAAAATAAATACATTTAATTTAGCATAGGTGTCAGATATGAGCTACAAAACTGATCAAAGTGTAAAATAAGCTTTGGCAAGCCATAAACTATGTTTGAACATAACATTCTTAAATGTTATGCTGTTTTAATTGGTAGCTGTTTTATACTATACATTGTTTTGTACTTTACATTTAGCTTTACTGCTCTGCAGGCTGGTCCAGGATCTGTGTATTAGAATTGTGGTTTTTGCTGTGTGATTGTACAGCATGCTGTTATTAGTATGTAAATAAAATGACTAAATATAAATATTATGTAAACATGTTTCACTACGTAAGAGAAAGACAGATTCACAGTGGGATGTATTGAACAAGAGACGTGGCTCAGTTTCATCATATTCTGCCTCAATATAGTGATATTTATGAATGCTGTAACATGCTTTTCCCCTTATGTCTGTGCTGAGGGTCTCGGCTCTGAATGTTTGTGCATAGAAAAGCCTTTGTTTTCTCCCAACAAACAGATTTGTGTTCTAATCCTCTGTTTCTGTCTTTCTTTGCTAACATCCAACCTAAGAGATTCTCATCACACAGCTGTTTTTACCTCACATGCCTGTCCTAAGGGTCAATGAACATGCTATAATCCTGACAGCCTTTCCCTGTAATTAATGGCTGTTTAGACTGCATGGGCATCTATGCGGTCGCATGCTCAGCCTGTTTTTTTTGCATTACTTTCTGTACTTGCCTAATGGCTTTATTTTCTTTTCCCACCTGACAGGTGCTGCTGAGCTTAGTGCATCACCGTTGCTGTATCCTTTTAAATGGAAACGCAGGTAAAGCCACACACCTGTCATTCAAACACACCTGTACGCTTGGGCCCTGATCCAGAGATCCATCTGCTTGGATAGCAGTTGCTTAGATTTGACAGGAACAGCTTGTACTAGTTCTGTGAGTTCATGGCCTGTATGTGTTGTTTTGAAGATAAAGAGATTAGAGAGCAGGCTTTCAGCTTGACTTTAGTGTGTTGTGCTTTTTGGCCTTCATTGTGGTTTTGTAACAATTTGGAACAATTATTGATGTTGAATAAAGGTTCATCTGTGCTTTGATATCATGACATTTTCAGCAATGTAAATGGTAACCATTTAAACCCATTTCAGATGATTAAGGCCAAAATATGTGAACGTACTTGACAGTAAAAAGTACTTTGAAACAGAGTTAAAAATTCAACATTAGCTCAAGGACTTAAAAAGCTCAAATGGAGGCCCCTCATACCCCATTAAACTGTGCACCACTGGAATGTATTTCTCTGAATATTTATGGATGACAGGTGACTCTTAACTCTGGTTAACAGTGAACTCCTGAGCTTTGTGGAACACGTAAAAGGCCTGATACATATTCTTCTCAAGTGCGTAAACGAAGGCACTTGTAGACATTTAAAGGTAACTCATTTGGTCCTTTGAGTAGTAAGTGAATGCGTGTTCAGCAGGATGATCGTGGCCATTGAAGGCACTTAAGCGCATTGGTTGTGTTTATGTTACGTTATTTAGCATTAAGTATCTTTCTTGGCTGAGCATGTGCTGGCTGCCAATCTGCATGCTGGTGTTAAATGTATTTGTTTGCGTACTAGTTTAGCGTATGTTTCTAGTTAAGTGTTTAGCTTAAAGTGTGTGTGTGTGTGTGTGTTGTATACGCTACACAAAGAACTCAGGATCAAAGTGTCAGAATCCCAAAAATGCTTCAAAAATATGCAGAAATGTTTGACAGTGAGATTAAACAAAGAGTAATAAAAGAAAAAAAACCTAAATAATATGAACACACCTGACTAACACAGTCACATCAGTTTTAAACAGCTCTTGGTTTTAGCTCGTCTTGCTTCCAAACTCTTGGTTGAGTCTGTTTTAGGTCGAACTCAGTCAGGCTCAAACAAACAGATTGCAATTCATTTGGTGCCACAGAATATCTAGAGAAATGTCACGCTTTTTCTTTAACGCTGCCTCATATTCACAGAAAGAATATCTACTCTTTGAAATATCCTAATGCATAAAGGGACTGTTTTTACATTTCTGTATTGCGTGTACAGATAAATAAATACAAACAGCAAGTCTATTTGTCAAAGCATGAGAAGCAGTCATGGATAATTGTTACACAGTATGTATGCCAAGTGGATTTCTCTGCTATAATGCATGTGCACTTATTTCACTCTGTGAGGAATGACAGAGTGAATGCTAGATGTACAAATTGAACCAGAGGTGGATGTTCTAATTAAATAATTACAGGAGTGGATGCCAGGTGCATCATTGTTTAAAAGCCGTCTACTGACAGTGAAATTTTAGTATTGGAATTATAAGAGCCTCGGAAATGCTGAAATTGCTCTCTGTTCTGGCTTTGGGCATTTGCATCAAACTACTGTGCCAAATTCTGGAATAGTTTTTAATCCCCAGCGGATCCCTATCTGAATGAAATGATAATATTTGAACCAATGCTGTGGCCATGGTTTCATCCTGT
The DNA here is from genome assembly GCA_036877545.1 of Yasuhikotakia modesta. NCBI lineage: Eukaryota > Metazoa > Chordata > Actinopteri > Cypriniformes > Botiidae > Yasuhikotakia > Yasuhikotakia modesta. The sequence goes on along the minus strand of JBAJNP010004340.1, from coordinate 29,804 downwards.
TTCTATGGAAACCATGCAGATGGTGTCAGTATATAGGTTTATAGGCTATCAGCACCTGGCGTCATGTATAGCCATCGCAATCCTGATACATGTGAATCATTCAGAGAGTTTTGCCTAATTTCCTGATTTAAGTTTTAGGTTTCCCTTCAGCTCCATCGACTCCAGGCATGGAAGATGGCCATAGCAGAACTTCCCCTCATTATGCAAATTGGCTGAATAATTTTTTCTCGCAGTTCTTTATACATTTGGTGTGAAGCAACATCTGCGTGTACAAAGACGTTGGCTGTTTTTATTTGAGCTGTGATACCAGAGGGAGATGTTGTGAAGCTTTAGGTGACAGGTGAAAACTTACACTTGAATGAACTAACGGCAATGAAATAACAACAAATAATATTAATTGAACACACAGTGAAATTGTCTTACACATTTTTTTTTACATGTTTTTATTTTTTACTCCGGGCGTAACGGCTAACAGCCCACCCACACAGTTCCTCCATCTCTGATACAGCTGTGCAGTAGCTTTGAAAATGATAGTAGGTTACTACAGTCTGTATGTGTGAGTGTGTTTGTGTCACTCATCCTAATACACACACACACACACACACACACACATAGACGTGTACATTGACGCATACACAGACTTTTTAATCTGCTTCTGACTTCATGTCACTTGTTTATAAAAATAAGTCATATGATTTCTGATTTCAGAAAGATTCAGTTGTTTGAGTTGTGTGGTATAGTCTGCTACCATGGTAATATTTCTGTATTGGGTCACACTATTTGACTTTAGACCAGTTTTGTTCTCTGTGGTTTGAGAGAGTCTGTTATTTGTTTTGTGTTTTTTTTTAAACTGAAACTTGTGTAATTGCAGTTCTTGTTAACGACTTGTACGTACACTAATGTCTGCAGAGACGCCGAGTTTGTTAATAGCGTCTTTTGTGGAATCGCTGATGTTCCACAAAACCTTTTGCATGACCCTACTTTGCATTCTTAAAGAGTGTTAGTATTGATTTCTCTCCCTCTCTCTCTCTCTCTCTCTCTCTCTCTAACACACACACTCTCTTTCTGACTAAAATCAAGTTGGGGTAGACAGTGAAAACTGTCAATTTGCCTTTGTGTTGTGATCATTCAGGATTTAGGCCATCAGTATGTACAGTATTTGTCCTGCAGGCTGATCAGGTCGAAGATAAACAATTAAATCTCTGCTGAATATATTGATAAAGGCCACTGTTTTCCATTTAATGCAGTTTTGAAATGCATCCAAAGTATATCACTTAAAACATCTAGCTGTGCTGTCTTTCATACACATCAAACAAAGCAGTTTTCAGAAACAGTTTAAGCACACACACTCACAGTGTACACTTGCATAACTACACATTGGCTTTCACACACTTGGCTGTATTTCAATCACATTCCACCACTTGCTTGGTGTGAATAAACCTTTTCCCAAAATTCACTCTAGTCATAGTTTCACACCAGTGGCCACTTCAGCTAATGCAAATATCTTCTGGCCACTTGTAGATATGTGGTACCTGCTTATAATCCATTGGGCTCTATTGTAATTGATTAAATTGAGTGGGACTTGACCTTGAGATTATGGGTTTTTGGGTCTGTCTAGAAAATGTATGAACAATTACCCAGCATACAATTTTTGGTTGTAAAAACATTTTTCCAATGCTTCCCTAAAAAAGTGAAAAAGTGCTTGGTTATAAGAAGGTTATTCAAAAATGTTTTATTCTGTAATGTTTTAAAAATGCTCCACTAACAATTTAAGAATATAGTATTTTAGTATTCTTAGTCTATTTTTCCTTAAAGAGAAAGTGTATATATTTTGAATGCGTATGTCACATTTGTTGTGGCTGTATAAAAGGCACTGCTTACACAGACAGGACAGGCCGTAAATTAATGTTTTGTCAACTTAAAAAGAGTAAATTAGCATATAGATGACCTCTAACAGACCGACTGAAAGCTGTAAAACTCCAGTTGTGATTTGAATATTATTGGCTAAATAGCGTCTAAAGGTCTGTAACTCTTGTAACCCTCTTATTGAGTCTCTCTGGAACGATTCCTGTGGTTTCAAGAATAAATTCTGTGTGTCATAGCACAAAAGCCAGCCTGAATAGCAATACTCAGAAAAAGTGTAAGTAAAATGAAAGGAGAGAGAAAAAGATAAGAATGAGAGGTGAGAAAAGGTGCATTGCCGGAGGAGTGGTTTATTCTGCTGATTTGAGAGAGGGGTGAGAGAATGAAAGAATTATATTGAGGTGAGGAGGTGAAGAGGTGAAGAGAGAACAGTGTGTGTGAAGTGACACTCTCTGAGTGGCCAGTGTTCAGAAAATGAAAGCAAACAAAACTGTGGACGTGAGTGTCTGTGTGTGTGTCCATCTTCACTCTATATCATCACACACTTTCTTTCTCTTTGTTTGTGATTGCTCAGTACTGTTTGCCTGTAGAATCCTGCCATCTAACTACTGAGAAATGTTTCTTCAAGTCAGCTGTGTTGTCTCCATCTCCATCCTTTCATCTGTCTGTCTGTCTGTCTGTTTGTCCATCCATCCAGGGTTTGTGGGTCTTAATTGACTGCAATTTGCTGTTATTCATTCATGCAGGACAGGGTGGTGCTTACACACAGAAAGAAGGCGGAGCTTAGGTAAGGAATGAAATCACTATGACACAGGAAATTAGATGAGAGTTTGACATAGTAGCTGTTGTGTGCTTGACCTGAGTCCTGACCTAATACATACCTCATCACAAACTCATCAGCGCTGTTGAACTCTGACCACGGAGTAAAGGAAATGATTGTGTGTTTACTAATCTGTACATTATTGGCCTCTGCAGTTCTATTAATGTAAAAGTCAAGGATCAATGGGACTGTCTGGGCTTGGGAAACAATGAATGCCTTCAGCACCTGTTTATAGCACTTGATAATAAAATTCACTAAAAAGAGTTTAGTGAATGGTGTGACCTCCAAACATCTGACCATAACAATTAGCTAAAACCTGATTTTAAAGACATTAAAAGTCAAACACAAAAGTGTTTAAAAGAAGGATTTTAAGCAAAGGTTTTTATTTAATCCTTTAACAATAATAAAAATATTTTTAAATGAATTCATTTATTTAATTTTTACTACAGATTTTTTTGTTGACTTTAAAATTTGTAATGATAAAACTCATCAGCTATGGTCTCAGATGACTGAACTTTTGAATTTTGTATTTTGTTTTATTTCCCTTTTTCTGACCACTGTAATTAAAAAACATGCTAAAATCTTGGTTTAAATTAACTTCAGAAAATGCCACCCCCTGAATTGCCTCCTTTCTCTCTTTTGACCCCTCCCCTTTCTGTGCATGTGGAGTGGACAGTCCTGAAGACAGATGGGAGTTATTAGAAGTTGTGGGGGCTGGAGAGCGATAGAGTCCACTTCACTCAGTGCCGGTCACACAGCCCAAACTCATTACAGAATGTGATTTCATTCACACCTGCTTCAGTTGGAGACAAACTCAGCAGATGTTGAGACACACATAGATAGTTTTTTACACACAGATGTGTGTGTATTGTAAAATGAAACACATATACACAATGAATTGAGGTCTCAGGGTTTAGAACTCAGGGTTATTTTCTGCTTGGACAACTTGTTTTGGTAAATGTTCCATTAAATGAGCTGATTTTTAATAGGACACCTGTGATGAGATATTATGGGTTTAACAACCACAAATTAGCTTCTCAGAGTAATTAATGGAGGTGGCTGAAGTCTACTAAATGATTCAGTATCAACTATTGGACAACCATTGACATGTTTGTGTCATTAACGCCATTAGATGGTGCTATATACTTGTTTTACCTGTTTTTAGGTGAAATTGCATCAAAGCAAACACTCGTACCACCCACAGAAATTCTGTAACAATCCATCACAGCACTGTAAGTGAATTCAGAGGTTTCGTTTTTAATCAGGATCTGAAAGACTGAGGGCTTCCCCTACCCAAGACTTCAGTCTCCTCAGGACTCTGAGAACCTCTGCAAACTCTGACTGATCTCAGGATTCTGCTTTTCTGTGAAAAGGGTTTTAATAATTTGGCATCTTTGCCTTTAGAAATGAAGCCACAATCGTTTTTGCCTGATGCTGGAGTGATGATCTATTGTTACTGTGCTGAAATATGATATTTTGTTAGCTTTTTTATCTTATTTTTCATAATTTCTATCTTGTTACATTTTATAGATTTGACAGTTTTCATCCAAAGTAAGTTCCTCTGCATTCAGAGATTAAAGCATTAATTGATTAATATAAAGTAATTGAAAAAGTAATTGATGTAATAGTTTCCTAGTAATTGAACCCACAACATATGCTACAAACTCAACAGTCTACTGACTGGGCTGCAGTAACACTATAGTCTGCTTTTCTGAAAACATTTATTTTAAATATCCCTTAAGCTCCAACTTCAGGGGGATTCGAACATTAAATGTTTGTTCCTTTGTTCTGTTTTGCTCTCACCAGGCAAATGGTTCACAGGGTGGCCTCACCCAATTTCATCCACATTAACCTGCAGTCCTGCAAACAGCTGGAAATAGAGGCGGCAATTGACTCGCCCACCTTTAAACACAGCCAATTATGTTTCTGTAGCCCTGACCTCAGGATGAGTCCAGTGACATTAGACTTTTCTCATGGCCAATATTTAAATGCTTTTAAAGAGGCAGTGCACCATACATTGAAAACTGTCATCACTTATTCACCTTCATGTCCCAATCCGTGTGGCTGTGAAATGTGTAAAGAAAGTTGCAATAAGTGCAATGCAATAGGGACAAAGGCTGTCAGCTTCTAATATTCTGCCTTACATTCTCCGTTTTTTACAGAAGAAAGCAAGTCAAACATTATTGGAACATAAAGATGAGTAAATATGACAGAATTGCATTTTTGGGTGAACTGTCCCTTTAAGAATGTTATCGTATGGAATGTTGTAGAATGTTATAATGACAGCTCCCTTGCCTCATACACTGCTGGAGGCTTATATTTGATACTGTAGATATGAAACAGCTTATAACATCAATGTGTCTATTTGCGTTATTGGATGTATGATTTGTCTATGTGTTGTCATAGCAACACAGCTTGATGTTTATTTTGTAGATGCACAGCTAACTATGTTAGTGATGCCATTGGGGTTAGAAATGTCAGGAGGAGGAGGAGGGTTTAAAATGAGTGTGTGGTATGACAACAGGGTTCTGGCTTGCATTTTATGGCACTGCTTACAGCCATCATCATTTGAATGGATCTAAAAGTGTCTGTGGTTGTCAACCAATGGCATGCATTTAGGTTGACTGTCTGTATATAGACCAATGGGAGAATACAAGGTTTTTAAAACCTGTTTGAAAACAACCTTTTAGTAATTGTTTTATTTTGCAATTAACACACTTTAGTGTTAACAGAACTCATTTAAAAACAGTTGGCTGTGAGATTGTGCTAAAGGTTGTTTAAATGTGTTTTAGGATTAGGATAAAGGTTAGATGTATTAAATGTATTAAAAGTCATATAATGGTGCAAAAAGAGAAACTGCTCAGATCTGTGTCATGCATTTAAATGCATGTAAGTAATTTTCACCTCATTTAAAACTGCATGTTTAATTCAGGATTAAGCCATGTGTTTGTTCAAGAGACAGTAATGGGCTCAAGCTAATGTTAGCAAAAAGAATGTGTCCAGATATACATTCTAACAACTTACCACCTTCTCAAAGCATTTCTGAAGGTCAATAGTCTCTCTGAACTTTAGCTGGTTTGCTGCACTGCTGAAGCTGCTTCACTGCTGAAGCAAACAATAGGTCAATCTTGAATAGATCCTTCTTTCAAGTAAAGGCCTTCTAACTTGTACTTTGAAACGGTGGACTCAGGAATATGTTAGGAGAATGCAAACCGAGGCCATACTTCAAATTTAATCTGGAGAGATGCCTGTATTGTCTTTTTGAAATAGAGAGTTTGGAATGCGAAAACATTTTGAAGAAACTCTTCTGTCATCAGATATTTGTGTGCAGTGATGCTAAGGGCTAAAGCTCAATTTTGTTTTATTCCACGTTATGGATTTGTTGACTTTATAGATTGTGTGCAACATAACCTCAATTGCAATGCATGCCTGCCCGCCCCTGAATTATGAGATTTTTTTGGTCTTTTATTCAGAACTGCTTCTAGAAACAAACAGATATTAATGAAAAGCCCTGCGGTGAAACGCAATAACATGATTCTGTAAGACCACTCGCTCCCACGCAGTAAAACACATGTAGATCGATTTAACCAGGTACTGTGGCACCAAATAAACAAATAAACTCTTGTTTTAATGTCCCCTGTCAGGATAGGCACACTAGCTCTAATCCATTCGGTTGTCATGGCGCCAGATGTGGGGGTAAATATCATAAAACGATGGCGTTTGCCGCATCGCAGACTCTCTAATGAAGTCGGAGGAGCCATTCTGTTTGATGTTCATTAATCTTCCGCTCTCTTTGTGAGCGTGGAGCCAAAATCTGAAACCATTGACTCAAACTCATTTTAACAAAAGACAGTTTTTGCATTGGTTTAATAACCGCTGGCTTTTTTTAAAGGACGAAAAAGTCCTATTTCATTCTTTATGTAGCCTGTCTGTTGGATCTGGAGTCTATCTACTCCATCTGCTAATTTCATTTATTAGCTTGAAGGTAACCTCTCTGTGCGCCTGGCTGCCTTGACCGGCCTCTATATCACTGCTCACATCTGAAATATTACTGCTGGAGTTTTCAAGGTGGACTGGTGGAAATATATGTGTGTATGCACTGCGTATTAAGAGGTACAGTGCCGGATTGTGAATCACTAGCCCACCTGACAGGTGTTTGTGTGGGTATGTTTGCATTCAATATCCATTCCTTCCCTCTAATCAAATTGTGCTCCAAAGTAATTGCATTCACTAATTTCTTGCTTTGCTAACCATGAAGAAAATTCCTAATGGATTTCAATTTATCTTTTATTAAGGTGACTGTTGACGGCAAAGAGTGATAGCTACCAAATAAATAAAGGAATCTGAAAATCTGTTCAAGGAAGAAATAAGAAGGATTGGTCCGATTCTAATCACTGTTCTTGACACTACAAGTGCAGGTTAAGTTGTATGTGTGTTTTAGGAGATAAATTATGATTTTGAAGTTTCCCAGCTGACAGGGAATGTTCTCAGAACCTTGGCTAACATTTTCTAAACGTTTCTCAAGGTTATTAAAGTCTTAAACTTTAATATTACTCCACAATGTTTTCTTACATAACTAACACATGATTCCAACATGAATCAATATTTTTGATTCATTTATTTATTTGGTAAGTGCTCATGTAAACCCCTACTGTGTGATTATGTAATCACTGACGCGATCACCCTGCGGGGGGTTTATTTTGCGAGTGCCTGACTGTACATTATCTCTTACATACAGTAGATTTCTCCAGATGGCTTGTTAACTTGATGGTTTGATATTTCTGTCAGGTGCATGTCAGATCAGTTATGCAGTTTTACTTTGAAGAATCCTAAATCTCTTAATTTTTTTCCCACACTTTTTGTCTCTTCTGTAGGCTATATCTGTGAGTTTATGTATGTGTTAAATGTAAACATGCTTTTGCCTGCTTTGAGAACAGGGATTTTGTGTCCAGGGGCAGCTGCCTACGATAAGGTGCTAGAATCTAAATTAAAATGACATTTGCTATACAAGTGGGAAACATAATTCAGAAAACCTGCATTGTCAGTTGAAAAATGGAGCTGTTCACAAAGCGTGTGAGAGGTAAACCAAATGCACAGATAACGTAACTGGCTTAAATATAAGGTTATTCGACACAATGGCATGTCAGAGCCTCAGGTTCATACAGCTCAGATGAGATTTTCAGTTGAAGCAGATGCTTTGGTCTCGGATATTACCCAGTTCTCCAAACGTTGGCTAACATTCCCTAAATGTTGTCTCAAAGTTATTAAAAACAGTCTTAATTTTAGTAAAATGTTTCTCTAATGTTATATGTTTTATTTATTGAAAATGTTATCTTAAGCAGTTTGTGGAACGTTTTAAAAACGTTGCAGATGTTAAAACATGTTTAAATGACATTCTTATAATCAAGCAGTCAGAATGTGGATATTTAAAATGTTTCTAACTTTTTTGACTTGATGCAATTGGTATAGAAACATTCTTACAACCTACAATTTGCTGGGTATACACACACGCACGCACACACACACACACACACACCACATGTCTTTATTGATAGCATCCAAATTAAGCATTAATCTTTAACTTTGGGGTAATATTCCTTGAAATTAAAACATGACAAACTGAACAGCTCCTCTGGTAGAAAATGACTGTAAGATTGCATGTGAGATTGGAGAAATCATTCTTTCTCCTTTGTTATTTTGTCTGTTGGCTCAGTTTGCTATTGTTCTGCAGATTCTGTCCTCTGTGTTACTTCACCGTTATGCTCCCATGCAGCGGGTCTATGATAAATGCTGGTCCACAGATGGTGGAAATGTTCTGAAGATGATCATTATTTGTGTATCTGGGTCCACACAGTCCCATGAGGTTAGACAACAGAGCAAATGTACTGTAGTGAGTTAGAGGAGAATGAACAGTAATGATAAAAGAAACATCATTATAACTTCCTGTATTAGAGAGGCGTGTTTTGTATGTTTCAAGCGAGGCTTTTTAAACTTTCTTGCTTAATGGCCTGTTTTTGGGGGATTAAAAATTCTTGTAACCCCACTTATATAATGCTGGTTTCTCACAGACAGAAAGTACAGTCTTAATAACGCGCTGTACATACACACACATATCAGTTTATTGTTATTCTATATTCATTATCATGTGTTTTGTTCACCAGTGTTTTTTTCTCCATGTTTTTAAGACACAGTCCAGTCATGGTAATAGTTGCTGCAGCGGTTTTAAGGTGCTCTGTATGTGACACTGAGTTCACCTTTGTGTTTTATGCAAATATACATTTAACATAAGACTGTAAGAGCAGTAAGAGCAATGTAAGCTTCATTTTAAACACACACCTAATTAAAATATAAACTATATTACAAATATACCATAAATAAGATACAAATATACCATAAATAAGAGACCCCAAGGTTAAGAGTGACTATAGTAAAAGATGATGGACTGCTCTGTGTATTTCATTATTGTAAAACTGAGGGAAACAAACTGTGCCATCCATCAAAACATCAGTTATTGCCATAATCTGAGTGAGTGAAATTAAAAATGAGCTTCTGTGTTGTGATCAGGAGCTGCTGGTCACAGCTGGACGGCTTTAAATCTCTTAAAATTCCTCTTTAAAGTTTCTCACTGACACAGACCGATGGTGCCACTGCTGATAGACACAGAACTATTGAATCTGTCCTCCCTCCTATTTTTGCCTGTGATGTCTGTGGGCCATTGATGCTGCATGATTATTCTCACTGGCAGCATCTCTCATCACAAAGCTTCTAATGATCACCACAGTGGGAAAGTGTCGACGGAGGCCTTAGAGTTGATGCGCTGGCCCACCGGCGTGCTGAAGATTATAGTTTCCTTCTCCTGGGTTTTGTGTAGTTTAGAGATGTTATTTTAATGCATACATATAGATGCTCATCCATCTACAGTCTTTAGGCTTCATATTGAAATTATCTGAAAATAGTGAAGGAATCTCTCTCTCTCTCTCTGTCTCTCTCTGTGTGTATGTGTGTGTGTCTTTCTCTCTGTGTGTGTCTCTCTCTCTCTTTCTGTCTCTGTGTGTGTGTGTATGTGTCTTTCTCTCTCTGTCAGCTGTGGAGTGGAATCATAACTATATTTGTTGAAAACTTCTAAAAAAGGATAATGGAGAGCTGAAAAGGATTTCATCTTCTTAAATCATTCAATCTTCCTAATTCATCTTAATAAACTTACAGACTTAAGCCGTGAGTTTGTGTAGGTTTAGCTAGTGTGTCCTGTCCAAGGCTTTACTCAGATCTGAGTTGTTTTGATCTTTAGTTCTTACTGTCAAAACTGTATTTTTGCAAATGATGAAATCAGAGCTGTTTGTTCAGACATTGTATCCGACAGCTGCTGGTATCTAGTTTGATGACATAAATGATAAAAACCTGAGGTCTAAACCAGCCTTTTAGATTTAAATGCATTTTCATAAATTAAAATCCTGACTTAAATCACAGGTTTGAACTGGGTTTGTCAAAATCAGATTTATTTTCTTTTGAGCCTTAAACTTCTAAATGGACGTTATTGCTGCCTGTCTGAACAAAGTCTACTAATCTACTAGCACTGCTTTACTAAAACGTATCTAATGATACTTTTCTACTAATGCTGGTGACATGCTAACCAGCTAACTCTTGCTTCAGACATTTCATAAAGGTGTTATGTAATGCAATGCTTTGCTTTGCCAGCAAAACAAATGAACCATGGTGAGATAACCACAGATAACAGCGAACATATTGCCAGTTGATAGTTTGGGAACTTTGCTGTTAATCTGAAGTTTGGACCAGGTTAGACCAGCACAATGGCTTGAATTGGTCACTGCAGAGAAATTCCAATCTGTTGGTTGTTCTCTGAGACTATAATGATAATTACCAGAGACATAAGTAGTTTGTGAGAGTTGGAAGAGCTGATGAATTCTATAAAGCAATGATAATTATACATTTAGAAGTGTCTAAATATTTAAAGATATTATATTTCTTGTTTCATAAGGTCAAAACAAATTACATTTGTATTTTTAATAAATTTGGACGTTTAATCTGCGTGTTTAGTGACAGGTGGCTGATCTAACGATTGTAGTTTCCAGGTCATTCTTCTAATATCAGAAAAGCACCAAACTCTCAGTTAATCCATTGTTATTCCCTGCTGATATCATTTACAGTCAGAGAATGAGTGTATATTATTGTGCTACAGTACGTCACACCTGCAGAGAGTGCAGCTAGTATAAATCCGTCCCACATTTGCATGTTAACAGCTCACGTCGCTCTCTTGGCCTCAGTTAATGTTTGGCAGGGTTGGCAGGTGTCATTCACTTTCAATGTATGTCACTGTATAGAGCTTTTCAAAGGTGTGTGTTTGTGTGAGTGTTTAAAATCAGAGTACAGACGTTTTATGCATTTATAACTATCAAATTACGTTCAGATTCATTTAATTTTAAATAATGGTTTAAAAAAAAAACTGTTAATTTGTTTTGTGTCTCTAATTCTTTAGACAATATTGCCTGTTAAGTTTCCTGTTTATGGACAGTAGCTGATTCTCCGCAGAGAAATTCTGTTTCCTCAATGTAATTTAACAACTTGTTTCTGTATTAATACAACAATATTATTAATACAGCAGAAGAAAACATTATGAATGCATGCTTAAATACATCTTAAAAATCAATACAGGGATCTAAAGCATTAATGTAATGTAGTGAGAAACACAATTAGGATTTATAGCTTAATCATTATATTGGCAGAACTCTAATTTATAAATTTGTCATATTCATGCTTTCAGTCATGCATAGCTGCCTCCGCTCAGTCACCAGTCCTGATCAACATCTCTCTCTCTTTTCCCATATGGCTTTTCTTTCATGTTTAGCGTTAGCACAGTTATGGCTAACTTTCTGCGTCCCTCAAAACGCCCCCTTTCCAAATGTTATCATGGCACCCGAGTTCAGGAAGATGTCCATATTTGGACAGGATGTGAGCGATGACACTTTTGGTTTTCTCTCAGAGAAGGTTGTAAGATTTGAGACACAGAACAAGAGAGATTTTGAACAGAGAAAAAGAGAGAAAAAGAGAGAGAGAAATGGGAAATGACAAACAAGATTTAAATCAAAGAGAATGAGAGAGATGATTCCTCGCCCTGATTCCTAGACTCCATCTCCAGGTTTTTAGTGTGGCTGTGTTTCAGTGGATCAGTCAGAGCGTGTGAGTGAGTGTGTGTGGGGCTCGTGTGTGTGTGTGCATCTCCTCCGCTGTGCTGCAGCAGAGGGTCCTTCGCTTGAGCCAACTGCTGCTCCTCTGTGGAGGGCATCGCATTCTCTCTGCCTTTTTTAATTTTACTTTGCACACGTTTTTTTAAATCATGCACAGAGCGTCTGAATGAAAGTGGACAGGGAAGGGAAGAGATTATGCGTGTGACAGAAGAGAATAGTGTACCGCAGTGAGTCAAACAGAATGATTGAGAACTCTCCACACCCATGAGCGTACGCTTGCCTGTCACCGATTCCAACAGAGCCGAACGGACTCGTTCCTCACCTGACAGGTAGGCAGATGGTCCTTCTTTCTCTCTGCTCTTACGTTCCGAAAGCAGGAGCTCCCGTGTGCTCCTCACACGTTCCTCATGTGCTCCTCACGCTCTTGGAGGAGAACCTCCTTCTGAACTGGTTCAGGACTTTGCTTGTGGGTTTGTTGGAGAGGTTGTTTGTTTGTTGAAGGGTTGTTTGTGTTTGTTCAGGACAGTGGTCATTCAGAAATGGGATTCCTAGTGTTCCTGGTGTGAGACTTTCATTAATTTCAGAGGCTTCTGTTTTTGCTCCACTGATTGCTATGTTCAAACCCATATATTAACTACCGTATTAGGGCTTCCTGTTTGTTTTACTGTACCTGCACTTTCTTAAGCTGTTGAATGGAGAGTGTACCAGTTTCTATTGTAATCCTTCGCTCTTTCTAGCAGTGTGTTTGGTGGTTTTATGTAAGCATTTTTTACGTGTGTTTGAAAACGGCTGTGTCCTCCACAGAGTCACGTAACATGCGAGCGCGCTGTGGGTGAGAAGAGTTTATTCATACAGTGACTCTTAGACTGTGCGTGTGTGTGGATAAATAGACACTGTGAACCTCGGCTTTGGAGTTTGTGTGTGTGTCTGAGAGAGAGAAATCTTTTATAAAACAGTTTTTTTCCTGTATCAATGACTGTTTTAGCTATTAGGTACATTTATAGCAACAGCTAGTGGTGAGTTTCACTCAAAAGAGACTTTAAGTGTGTGTCTGTGTGTGTGTATGTGTTTGTGTGCATGTGTGCATGCTTCTGGCTATTACCATCAGTGGATTTACTGCACTTTCAGTCACGGCCCTATCATATATATCAGCAGAGTGAGAGAAGAGAGGAGGAAGCACTGCGGGTCTAAACACTTGCTCCTGCGGTGCTTCCCCCTCCTCTCTTCACTCTTTAGGTGTCACGCGCACACACACACACACACACAAACATACTCTCTGTAGGTCTGTCACTTAGACACAGAGGACTGTTTAATGTAAACTTGTCTCATTGTTAGATGAGACTTTGAAACAAGTACCAGATCAACGACTTAATTCCTGAATTGCTCTTAACTGGTGTGTGTGTGTGCGTGCGTGCGTGCGTGTGTGTGTGTGCATGTACTCATGATTGTAGAACTGAAGGTAGACAGTGATTTGTTGGTGGATGTGCTTTCGCCTTCCAGTACAAAAGTATTTTCTGTAAGTAGATCTCTTTTAATATACAGGACTGTATGATATCACACACAGAGCTTACTAGCTTTATTACTGAAGAGCTTATATACAGTATAAGCTCTCACATACAGCTTGACATTATTGATTCTAAGCACAATATGATTTGGGCAATTTTTAAGCCTTTGTTTTTTACTGGTGATAACATTTGTAAAAAACAAAGAACTGTATATATTTGGAAACATTTTCACAAATTTGATTGTTACATATTGGCTGCACACACACACAAACAGTGTGTTTATTCCCTGTCACATCTCAGTGTCTTTAAGCACATCACCCTTAATGGTAAATGTGTCACCACCCTTAGCAATGCTTCACACGCTTCATCCAATCACAGCTCTGCATGAAGAAATCTGACCATTAGGAAGCCTCTGATTGGCTGATGCTTGGGCACGTGTGCGAGTCTGATTGTAGATGGATTCAGGGACTCTCAGCCACCTGCTCTGTTGTCATTTTTAGAAATTTATTTAACAAAGGTATTTTATTAACAAAAAATCAGTACTTCAGATTACTTCAAATTACTTCAAATTACAGGCTGATCATCACATAAGTAGCATATGTGCAGATGATTTTATGATGTGTGTGTGTGTGTGTGCACAGCTGTTAGAAACATTCAGACACATCTTGAGTGTCTGACGAATGATGAGCGGTTGAGTCAGAGCATAAAGGCTGTCAGCGGTAGACATGACCGTACATTGACTAGAGGATGATGGGTAACCAGAATCTCTGTAGTTTCTGTGCCACATCAACTTGTCACACCAGATCGTCATATCACATCATCTTGTCTCAGCAGTCTGTGAAATATCTCTTCCTCAGATCCCTTGTGCCGTCTAAAGTGTCACTCAGTCAATATTATCGCTGGCCATTACACACCTTGTATAACTTTTATTCCTTCCATGAAACCCAACTGCAAATGTACTGACTGGATTTTTTTATATAATGGATGTGATTGGCGGTCAAGATTTAAAACAACATAAATCCGTATTTGAATGAGAACAAACAGCATAGAGAAATATTTTGTAGCGTTATGGTTTAGTGCAAAGCTGCATATGTGAAGCTATTTTATTGCTATGAAATCACATGGTGATTTCAAGTCACATGGACTTGTTTTGTAACTTATATTGTTCTTTTTTTGGATATTGGGAGCGCAACATTCACGGTCCCCATTCACTTTCATTATACTTAAAAGAATCGCAAAATATCTAAAGAGCAGCCAGCGCAATCTTTCACATTTTTCAAGCACCTAAGAAGATAGAAGCACAGCAGGCAGCTTTTGATGATGGTTTGAGGGAAATATGCCCAGACTCACTGAAGCGCCTGCAGGCTTCCACAGAGATGCTGAGTGTAGGAAGAGATTTCAACAAGAAGCAGATGTTGAGTCGAAGGTCTGACGCACATGTGGGTTTAAAAAAAACTTCTTTTGAGTCTCCATTTAAAAACACTCTCAGGATTGATGGACTCTGTCTCTTCAAGGACGTAATTTCTACTGTAACTGTGAGAAAAGTGAGTTAAGAGTGAGAGAGGAGAGATGGTTTGGACAGGTCCGTCTCAGAAGCCCTCAGTTATGAGAGGAGCTGTGTAATCAGTTCATAGACACGGCGAAAACAAATCTCAGTCTTTTCTCATACTTTCCCTCTCTCTACCGAGGATAACATTGTTCTGTTATTTGACAGAGCTACGCGGGCTGTGCTGCTCTTGTTGCCATGGAGACGTAGCTAGGCAGCGGAGTCTGCGATTCTTGCATGGTTCTGCATACGTGCTGTAGAGCGGTGATGGTACTTCTTAGGACTTACCGCATACTGCCGTGTGTGGGTGTGTGCATGAGCGGGGCAGAGGAGTATGTGTGTGTGTTTTCTCTGTGTGTGTGTGTGTGTGTGTATCAGCATGTGCTGTATGTGAATACGAGAGATGCTGTGAGCCAAGAGAGAGAGCAAAAGACAAACTCTCAATCTTTTCCATGCAGAGAGAGAAGAAGGTGACAGAGAGACAGAGAGAGCGTAAGAGTGGGTGGTTAAGACACACATCCTTGCACACATTGGAGAAAAGAGACAGAAAGAGATGTGTGGGTGTGTGCAGAGACAGGAGCTTGTTTTTCGGTGTATAATCTCTCAGTCCTATAGGGTGATTAATGAAGCAGGAAAAGCTCTTATTCACCCTGTAGCATTAGCTTTAGCATTAGCTTGACAAGACCATGACGTGACCTCTCATTTCCTTTCAGTAGAAATAAAGGATTAAGCAGGAAATCATTTGGTAATGCTAGCAGTTTTGAATGAGTAGTTCCTGTTACATAAAACCAGACAAATATAAAACACAAGTGACTGATGGATAAAGGAATGGATAGACTGATGAAGAAAAAGAAGAATAAAGGAATTGAAGGATGGAGAAAAGGGAAGGATGGATGAGGGACAGGTCAGAGTAATACATGAAGGAAAGGATAGATGGATTAAAGTGCAAAGGATGAATGAACAATAAAGGAGAGGGCAAAAGATGGATGGATGGATGGGTAAAGGAAATTATACATAGATGGATAAAGGAAAAGATCTATGAATAAAGGAAGAAAAGTTGGCAAGAGATGGACACTCATAGCTGCCCACCCTGAGGGCCATCAAAATATTTTCTGCCTCTCATACACCCACCTCACTCTTTGCTCTCTCACAGACACTTTGAGAGAACACACCAGACAACATCCAACGAGTAAACGATGATAGTTCACTGAAGAGGCCATGCAATGTGCTTTACGAAACTTTAGCAAAGCTTTAAAACGTTGCTATAAACCAGACTTAATTAGCCTACAGTTTCCTGTCAGAGACCAGTCAGTCTCAAAATCAATGAACTTAACATGCTGTTACAAATATTCTAATGCATTCAGAGTGGCTCGTTTTGACTCTCAAATGAATGTAAGAGGTTTTTTAATATAAATATATTCCTCCAGATAACCTGATATAAAACACACAGCTCATGGTTGTTTCTTTAAATGGCTAAACCACATATATGACTGATGTTATTTCTAGATAAATCCCAAATTGGTCATCACAACCAACAGACGCTATAAATAATATATGATGTATTTGAGTAGATGATTAGAATTTTGTGGCTTTTAGTAAACATTTTAGTAATAGATTTAAACACAATTAAAATGTCTTTTCAGGAAAATGTCCTTGTCCAAACCTGTTTTAATATGAAATGTCAACACAGATACGAAAGCGAAGCTTTTTATGTCGCTCCGTGTTAAAGATTTGGGAACAAGTAGAGGTTTAATGAGCTCAGAGCCTAATGAGATGGTAATATGCCAATTATCTGTTCGTTAGCCTGATGACAGAATTCTACACGTCATAATTGCAGTGCATTAAATATCACTTTATAAGAATCACACATTTATAACACATAGTAAGTGATTTCTTTGCGTTATGTGAGTGATTACATAATTCAAACATACATAGGTGCAACACACCCCTTATTTAAATCTTTGATATTGTGTGTGTTTGTGTGTATATGTATGTGTGTTTGATGTGTGTTTGTATATGTATGTGTTTGTGTAACGAGTGTTTTATGTGTTTTATAGACAAGTCTAGCCCACAAAGCTACATTTACAAGTGGGAAAAGTTCTGGTGCCAGGAACAGGATGAACAGTAGATTTTTACACGTACCTGCAGTGATGTTGAACATCAGAGCATTAATCAGGTGTCTGTGAAACAGATGTGTTTTAAGTTGTTTCTTGAAGGTTGTGATGGTCTCACAATCAGGTTTTTTCTCACGATAAGCAAAGCGTGTTCCACCAGGAAAGAACAGATTAGGTAAATGTCTTGAGACCGATCATAGGTCACCCGTTTACAAAACATGAAAATAGATCGGTAATGGTAGAATTGCCTCATTGAAACATGCTTTGTTTTAGACAACAGCATACAGTGTGTCTTGTACATTGAAACATTCAGACACAAGCGTTTCTTGTTTGTCAGCTGTTGAGTATGAAGTTGATTGGCTGTTCACTCTTCTAGTGCTTCTTGGAAATGTTTTTTGTCACCCTCGGTCCAGCTGTGGTTATAAGCAATACAGTTTCTCCTCTGTCAATGTAAACTCAGAGAGTAAAAGTTGTTTGACATGCCTAGAAGCAAAAAACAAAAACACCCAA
Organism: Yasuhikotakia modesta; assembly: GCA_036877545.1. Lineage (NCBI taxonomy): Eukaryota > Metazoa > Chordata > Actinopteri > Cypriniformes > Botiidae > Yasuhikotakia > Yasuhikotakia modesta. The sequence goes on along the minus strand of JBAJNP010004340.1, from coordinate 12,243 downwards.
ACAGAGCAAACAGGCAACTGTATACTTTAACCAATAAAGGCTGCAGCAATCCAAATACAAGCTTTTTTAAGATCTGTTTTAGGGATTAACTTGTACCATAGGCAGGTATGTAGGATTTTGTTGGGAATGTTGCTTTTTCTAAGGCAGTTGATCTCAAAGCTTATTTGATCTTTCCAGCATTTCATTTGTCTCAGGGCTCTTTAAACTCGATTCAGCTCAGCTTTAAGTTATTTTAACAGCACACACCCCATCAGCTACAATAGATCCACTCTCAATCTCTCTTTATCCAGACTCACGGTGTGGGGTTACAATTAGTCATTATCTGAGAAGTAATCACCTTTACAATCACAATAATCACATCATTATTGCTATTTATCACATTTTTGCATTTTTTTACTGAATCATGTTAAATTATGTCATTGTTGTTCTTGCAGTTCAAACATTTAACTTGTTTTGTGTAAATCAGACTCGGTGCAATGCAGCACGTTTGTGGTGTTTTTCTTTTGTGAATCTGGCGTTAAAACAATGCAGATGGTGCATGCAAATCAATTACATTATCGGCGGGTGCAACCTAATTAAAGTTTGTCTGCAAATGTATTTATATACAGATAAAACATATTTCTCTGTCAGAATTGCAGGAGGTCGCGCGAGTTTCAGATTCTAGAATCTCACCTCAAGCACCCTTAATAAAATAGCTTGTGATGGCTGCCAGATGCATGCTGGGAAATAAGAGGCTGAGTAGTTAGCCGAGTGGGGCAGCAGCAGCGCAGCAAGAGCCACATGGCCATGTTTATGAGACAGGCAAATGCTAACTGATGCCGAGAAACGGCAGCTTGCAGCTTTCCAGAGTGCACACACAAACACACACACACACACACATTATACAGAAGCCTGATAAATTGAGACATTTATTAGGACTCTGTGGCTAACAGCATTCTGTTGACCTTGCATAGGCCAAGCAGACTGTGTATATCCTCAGGATAGCTTGATGGAGCGATTAACTCTTTAATGTGTGCTGATTACATCCAGGATGTTACATTAAAGTGCTTTGAGTAAAGTGCAACTCATATTTGACAGTGACATGATATACTTATGTATTAAAACCACTTATTATCCAATCAACCTCATTCTGACCCTTCAGATGCCGGTTCGGTGTTGAGTGTGTGTTCTGCATGTGTGTGTATGTGACCTGGCTGTGGGCTGTACTCTGTCTCCAGGGGAAAATTAGTGCTGGTAAGAGGCACAGTAAGATGTTGAGATAATCTGACACACTTCTCTCTCGTGTCTCTTCCAATGACGGAAAATATTTCACCGCCTTCAGCTTTTAACAAACCATAAGAGATAAACACATTCGTAACTTCAGGATGTTGCTGCTTTATGATCAAACCTGCTTTTTATTTAATCCGTAAAAAACACTTCAGTATGAGGCTTTTGTGATCCGAAATTGACTAATTTTCTGACGCACCTCACCTACCAGTCAAATCGTGTTTGCTGTCAAAAACAAGAACGATGGATTGGCCGGGCACTGCTTGAATATTTAGCTGCTGGCTCTCGTTTTACACACTTATTTCTTAGGTCAGACTTCCCTTGTCAAGATTGATTTACTAACCAGTTAACATTACATATCACTGCACTCTTTAATTAAGAGGTGCTTCACATAACAGTTTTTGACTGTATAGTTCCCATAGAACCTTTCTGTTTCTTGGTAGTAGGAAAAGGTTCCTTAAAGTATAAAAAGGTAAGCATTAAATGTTTTTAGGAACCTTTAACTAAATAGTACTTTGGGGAACCAAAAATGGTTCCCTGCAGAACCTTTTTAGCACCTTTATTTTTAAGAGTGAATGTATCATTCTAATGAATCTGGCAGCGCTCCAGGGTTTGTATTGACAGTTCATAATTTCACATTAATTCTCAGTTCGTATTTACATTTGTATTGGTTATGTGTTTATTGGCTTTCTAGATATTTAAACACATTTTGGACTTTGTTTTGATAAAGCATTCATTTACATTTGTAAAGGTAAAAGACAGCTGGATAGATGATGGATTAATGGAGCTCAGCCGTAGCTCGTTTCTAGCAAAGCAACAATGGTGCGGCTGTGTTTAATGAAATCCAGCACAGTGCTGAGGGGTGGAGATAATTTATTCTCTCTGAATTGCCTCCCGTAACACACGGCCAATGGGAGGGTGGCGTGAGCTCCCTCAGGAGCTGTTGGAGCTGATATGAGTTTGGTGCAGTGAGGAGCTTCTGTGGAGTTTTAATTGAGATTGTGAGAAAGACACTCTGAAAAAGTGCTGCGTCAGTCAGTTCAGGGGGAACTAAAATGATGCTCATAACATTCGAAAGTGTGTGACTCTGCACTCTAGTGTTTATAATCAATGAAGATTTGTAGTTTTTGTCAGCAGAATGTCTGTTATTGGTTTTGTAAATGTAACTTACTAATGCAGTGAAACCAACCAATAAAGACAGGCAAATTAGTTGAGTAGGCAAATTAGGTAAAAAAAAAAAACTTTAAAACTTTTGTTTTGCATTTTGGTAGAAAATTATGGATTATGTTCTGATGTGTATAGTAGAATTGTAGGAACCCTAAATATGATTATGCCTGTGTGTTTTTACTTTTGGTTAGCTGTTAGTTGATTAATAAGATAGATATAATGAATTTCGTAATTTTTGCAACTGTAGTTGGTTTGTCTTAACCTCAAATATTTTGTTCTGTTCATTCTGATAATCACATTAGCATGTAATTTGTCATGTGAGTTTTCAATGTGAGTGTAGTTCATCATTTTCATTCATTTTCTTTCAGTCTTACAATAAATATTGTCATGATTATAAAAGTTATAATTTAAATTTTTTTAAGCGTCTGACCTGAACTAATATGTTTATATAATATCTGGCATAGTCTGTTTTTGAAAACAATTGATTAATATATTATTCGTTAATATATTCTTGTTTAATAGTTTAGAAATACCAAAAATTTAATAAGTACTATATGACAGTAGTGACTCAAAACACATGGTCCAAGCTGTCCTCTTTTTTTGTGTACTGTCTCTTTAAAGAAGCTCAAATTGAAACTCAGGGTTCATCGTTTTAAATGGAAAATCAATGTTGAATGGATGAATGTTGGTCAGTAGGATCAAACTGAAGCAAACAGTCTTTGAAAAGATGACTTGACTCTATTTGTTTCTTTTGTTTTCTCCCACAGGGGATTAAAATCATGTTATCATGCGGCTAACAGCATCAAGGCATTACTCCCGTGTTTGCAATGAAAACTGACACTTTAAATTTAATATTAAACTGACTTTCCCCTTCCTCTTTCTACTATTGTAAAGCTATAGTGAGCAATTTGGGCTGTTGAATGCTGAGTTTTAACAGGGCATTGCTCATAGTCAAATCGAGTTGCCAGGAATACGTTTGATGCTTGAGTAAGTGTAAGCTATGAAGAAACCCCCTTTTAGTCAGTGTAGCTGAAGCTGAATTGAGCGCAGTGGTAAGAAACAGATGCTAGCCTTGTGCGCTTCTGTATGGCTGTTAGTGCTAATCACGGGAGAGCAAAGACTGCTAATCTCTCCACGGCCTCCTGGATCTGTCTGAACACACACAGATGTTGTGTTAGATCTGTTCTAACAGAACCCGTGCCGGGCGTATGGACGCCTTCACACTTTACAGATTTCCAGCTAATATTATAGCACAGTTGTGATCTGAATTTGTGATCTGAATCTGAATACACTGGGTGTAGTTCTTTATATTTATCATGATTATAAAGCTTATTAAAGTGTTTCCTTCTGTATTATTTTAGCGATTCAAGCCATTACTAAGAAATACAATTACAGCACAGTGTGAGTCTGGAATGTTAAGTTGTCAGGGTGGAAATCACATTTAATATGTCAGTATAAACACATATGTTGTTCTTCATTGTAGAACAATATCTTGTTGTGCTTTTTGTCTTTTTTGACAGCCTGTGATCACTGTTGTTCTGTGGAAAAGAATGAAGCTCTATATAAAGATGTTTTTTTAAATATTATTACACGAAAATGATTTAGCTGTGGTTCAGAAAAGCTGCACATACTGTTGGTTTTAAAACGAATAATTGATAAAATGTAAACAGATTTTTGGGTGAACTTTTCCTTTAAGGACAGACTGTATTTCCTCACAGCCTCGCTTTCATTTGCATCAAATTAAATATGGCATCTGTCTACTTAACTCAGTTGTAACCAAACGTTTATTTCCCTTTGAGGAGGAGCAGACTTCATCCAAATAAACACGCCTGGACCTTCTCGTTTCTGGCCCAAAGTGAACTTGAATTTGAATTAAAAATTAAAATGGTGATTGATCGCTCACCAAAGACACAGACGGCTTTTGCTCTTGAATCAGATATTTTTAAATACTTTGGGCCTTTTAGCCACATTTATGTATAGCCGCATGAAACTGAGCCAGATTTGAACTTGCTTTGGCCATATAAGCACCACAATTCCATCATTTTACCAATGGGTCAGTACTCTGACCCATTGAGTACCTTTTTTAAAAATTGGTCTCAGTAGTGACTATAACTGTCCCCTTGACTTTGGTTTTCTATGTGTTTCTTTTATACATATGGATCACACATTTCTGCCCTTTCTTTGCAACACTTTGATCTATGCATGTGTGTGTTTGTGTAGGCGGGAAGATCAACTCTGGGAGTCTGTGGTTCACTACACTTCAGTGGTTCTGTATCCACAGGGCACAAAGAACTCATTCTGTTAAACATCTGTACAGACAGTGGGAGACACACCATGACTGCACTGTGTGTGTTTTGTTAGCGCTCTCATCAGTGTTAATGCACAACTCTTCCTTGTATCCGAAACACAATTATGTTTCCTTTCAGTCAAAAGACAAAAATAGTGTAAGAACTAACACAGCGTAAATTCTGCAAATTTGATTAAGACGTGTGAATTGAATTGCTAAAATCTGAGGTTTATATTGATTCATTGTAATGGGCACTTTACAATGAAATGATAGATGGAAGTAATCTGTTTTAGCTACTAAAGTTTAGCTATGTTTCAAAACCACAAGGATAAGCAGGAATCTACTGATTTCTGATTCACTCTTTAAGAAATGTATTAATATACATGTAATATAAACACCAGCAAAGTCGTTGTGAATATATATAATGAACATTTAAATGTATATCACACAGCCCAAGACTGAACTGATTTGAGATCAGCGGCTCTTATGACATACACTGCTCTCTCTAATCCACACGATACATATTGAGGGTATCATGCTTACATAACAGTTACCCGATAAAACTCCTGTCTCTGCAAATCCATCTCTGAAGCTTCTGTAGCTGCTGTGCTGAACTCCACACTGTGGATCTGAACGGTGTGACGGAGCTACAGTGCAGCGCAAATCCAGTCGCCGCTGGCTGTTAACTGAACTTCACTTTAATGTTCCTTGTAATGGCATCCTTACACAGGTTCTGTTTGACCTCTGGATCTTCTCCAGCTCCCTCAGGCATGAAGATCTTTGGCACAAACATTGATCTAGGAAGATCTTTTATTACATATACAGGATTCAGATCAGGTCTGAGGGGGCTTCTTTTGAGGAACTAGCTCATAGCGTTTGCGTGTTATCTTATTAAATTTGCATATGCAATAAGAGACGCTACAACACTCAGGGACACCTCAGCTCGGAGTATCGCCATGGCAACTGAATCAGAAACGGTCATCTCAAAGGTGTTTTGTGTCGTGTTGTTTTGTTTGCTTCTTAACCCATTGATGCTAAAGCTAAACACTTACACAAGCAAACTTGTTATCTTTCATCTTCGCCCAAGGTAATGAGACACGGTCCCCTCACATACGAATGACTTAAGGACTTCCATAAGCTTTACATTAAATGAAAAACCAAACCATGTTGGCGTTGGTTGCTAGGTTACTAAGGACTAAGAGATGTCTCAGATGGCTGTTCTGACCTTGTTTAACATAGAGTCTGTTATTAGGTGAGAGAGCACTTCTGAGCTCTTCATTGATGCCCTGCACCAAACTGCCAAATCTGAATGAGAACCAAAGCTGAGGTTCTCCTCCAGATGGACTCTGAAAATTGCCAGAAGATTGAACACAAGGCCGTTAAATTGAGGTATATGAGGAGAACGCTTACAGCAGCTGCCTCCATGTTCTGCTCCTGGCCTCCTTTCTAGAAACTTTGTGATGTTTGTGTTTGCTTGTTTAAACGCTGGGGAACAGCTCCAGAGGAAGTGTGCAATTAGTGATGCTTGGGAAAGTTCTCACAAAAAAATTAAATAAATGAAACTCCCCAGAGTATAAACTCAAGCAAGACCATTACAAACCTGCAAGTATTAAACTCACACACACTCACATGCAGTTAAATGTGAAGTGATTTAATAGTTTAAGAAACAGCAGAGGAAGAGACAGAAATAGAAATGAAAAGTTTTAATATTCCTTATGACAATCATTTTGACTTTCGCAGTTGTAGCATTCAGGAGTGTATTACCTGTGTGTGTGTGGTTGCTATACCTTAAAACCATGAACTTCCATACAATTCCATCATTTTCCATAGTTATCTCCATTCAGAATGTAAGAACAGTTCTGATGCATGTAGGAGTTGTTGCTTGGAAACAGATCACTAAACAATGTTGTGTTAATATAAATAATATTTGATTCACATTTTTCAATGTCTTATATTTCAGTACATTGTGATCCAATGCTCAGACCAGTTCAGGTGCTGAACACAAATTTAGAGGCACAAATTCTGTCTCGGCAAGCAAACAAAAATAATGCATGAATCATTTAAGACGCATCTTTGGATACATGCCGTTTTTTTTAACCAGCGATTATACAGTAGTTAAAAAACAAAACTGGGTCAGTACAGAATGACGTAATGGACTGGGTTAGCCATAACCAGGCAGCTCAGATTCACATCTGGTGTCGGCTGCTCTTTCTTTCTCTCACTGTCTTTCTGACACAGTCAGGGCAGCAGGTGCATTAGCTGGAATCCTGGCGAGTCCGCAGTGCCATTTACTCATCATTAAAAATCTGTGAGCGAGAGCAAGATGGACGTATGTGAACAGATTGAGGATCAAAGTGTGTTGATCGTCAATTGAATGTGTTTTTTTAGTCTCTAAAAGAGTTGCTGCATATTTAATGGACATATAAGACATATTTAGAGCATTTCTCACCAGTCCTTTTTCGGGTAAATTAAATGCAGAAGATTTTATTTTACACTGTTAAAATGGTTTATTTTTCATTTGCACATTAATATAATAAATACATTAATATATTGATTAATATATTAATATAATATACATATATATTACATATACATATATAAGGCTATATATATAATTTGTATATATATAAATTGCCATAATCGACCAGATTATGATCAGAATCCAGTGATCCACATAGCTGTGTAATAATCAAGAATCAGCCGCTGCTTCTCTCTGTTTCAGAAACACAGAAACAAAAAGATGCAGAAAAGATGTATGTCTTTATTTCCCTAGAGGTTTGCGGTAACTCTCGGTTTTTGAGAAAGAACAGTGTCCTCATTCCTGTCAGATTTCTCCCGGGTCTCTCTCATAATCACCAGCCACATATTAAATAAATGACAGACATTAGACTGGCACGCACACGCCCGCGGCTCTTCAGCTGTGTGACTGGACCAGAACATGAGCTCAGAACACTGAGGGCCAATGAGAGACTGATAGCAGGTTGTAGACAGATTGTACCTGTGGGGGACAGTAAGTCACATTTCACTGCTCACAAACAGCTGCTCTCTCTCTCTTCCTAATGAAACCATGCTAGGAAGTCATATAAACGCTGGTCTTAGCTAACTCTCTGGCATTGCAGAAGTGTCTGTATCCATGGCAGCAGTTGATTCGCTGTGCTACAGTCTTGCTCTGCTCTCTGTTAGTAACGTGTCACCTGTACAGAAAACCTGATGCAACGACTGCAGCTCTGGTGGTGCAGTACAGATTGCGTTCCTCGCTGTCATTTCCTGTTAGGCTTTTCACTCACTGTTATGACAGCGCTGTGAGTTTAGCCCAGTCAGTTACATAACGCTGGACATTTGGATGTCAATAAATAGTGCTGATATTGTAGAGAATTGTGGCCGAGATGGTGTGTTGTTCTGTAAATGGGCACAGTTTTTACCATGCAGAGCTCACGTTGTTTGATGTCTTGTGTTGTTTTTATGGTGCCTTTAGGGATAAATAAAGAGCAGTATGTTGTTTTTCTTTTAATCATTTTTAAAGAACTTTCTTAACTATTATTATCATTTGACCAATCACATATTTGACAGCAAGGCCATAACAATCATAAACTTTAGATTTAGATCAAGGGATTTTCAATTATTGATTATTAAATTATTATAGAGTATTTGATAGTCCCTCAGTTTTGAATGTGACGTCGTCTTTGACACGTACACAAATGTATCAGAAAGTACTAAGGGTTTGCTGTGGTTTTGTAATGGGATGCAATCCACTGTGTTAAGAAGACACTTAGTAGTTTTATCTTTTGGCTTTCAAAAAAAAAAGTAACACTTTGACAAAGGGTGCTTATAAGGTTATTGTGTAGAGACATATTGAAACCTAAATCTTTTATATGAGCATTGTGACTCAATGTGGCTGTTCCACATCAATCACTTGTCTACCTTCTTAGCTGTAATAATAAGAGGAACCAGTAAAGATCTTTCTGGAATTGTCCTTTGCTGAGGTTCATACAGAGGCCCAATACAGTTTTGCCATTGCCATCAGCAGTGAATGTTCACAGTTTAAGAAGATGAACCAGAATGACCCCTTCAGCCTGAACTCTCTCACTCTTCTCCTCATCTATCATCTCTTTCTCCCTTCCTGTCTCTGAGGTCTGTTCAGTCTAGTCCAGCTAGAGAGAGAGAGAGAGAGAGAAGTGAAGATGAAAGGATGAAAAAGATGTGTGAGAAAAATGAAAGAATTATAAGGCCACAGGAAGAAAAGAGGGGAGGAGAACATCATTAAGGACTGTTGAAAGTGGAGACCTCAGAACAAACGTCTGGTGAAAGCTTCTCATATAATACATGAGGGTGTTCGTCCGTGAAGAATTCCATTACTCTTCAACCCTCCCAGAATTCCTCAGGACAATAGCTCCACTTCATCCATTTACACGCACACACAGATAAGACAAGTAACAGACTGCTGCATAGTGGAAGCGCATAATTCAGATGGGCAGGTGTTTGCCAAGCCTCCCAGGTGTTTATAATCTGTTATTTGACTCTGTGGTCTGTCAGTCTTAGGGCAGCAGGGCTTTATCCTCCGGACACAAGGAGCCACATTGACAGTGTTTGTCAGAACCACATGCACAAAATTGTCTATCTTTGATAGGAGTATGATGTTTGCTCATGTTGATGTGATGTGTTAAACAAGGTTAGAAAATTGTTTATACTTATTCAGACAGTTTATGCCACTTACAAAACGTACCATAATAATACCATGATATTACTTTATGTTAGCATTTGTTTCCAGCTAACAGGAAGTGATCTCAGAACATTGGCTGTCATTCTCTAAAATTGATAACTTTACTTTTTTGCAGTAATGTTCGTAGAACTTTCTATTATGTTAATAATTACATATGTGGAAATATTATTCTTTAAGTTGTTAGTATTAAGAATTAAAAAATGTTTGAATAACGTTCTCCTGACCCCTGTCTGGCTACAGATCGAAACCTTTACCCATTATGTATTTGTGTGCTTTTCTGTTTTCTGTGATTTGTCTTGTTTATTTTAAGATTCTGGATGTTTGGTAAATTATGACAAGTCTGTTCTGTGCCTCAGAGAGCGGAGAAAAATATATCAGAACACGCAAAAAATAATCAACAGTCTAACACCCTTCCTAACACTCACAAACACATGCACTCACACTCTTCTATTATAAACTTCAGTAGTTTTTGTGAGGGAAAATGAGTTTGTTTTGTACTCATTGCACTGTTTCCTGCATTGGCTGGCTGTGTAACATAAAAATCAAACCACATGAGTGGCTTTGTTCCTCTCTATTGATGTCACTCTGTCTCTTATCCAGCCACAGCGCTAATGAAAGTGGACGAGTGGGACTCAAAGTTAGTCTCATCTCTAACATTAGAGTAGATGTGAGTTTTCAACTGGGTTTTCTCTGCTTTTTCTTTAAATCAGTAACAGTACAGCATTTCCCAAGGCTAAAGCTACTGAAAGTATGCCATAAAATTCTGTGAAGTGCCTTTTGAATTCAGGGGAAAACACTAACGTTTTTTTTTTAAAAGACAGAAAATAGTTCACTTATTAATACATTTATAGTAGATATTATTAGTTAGTTTAGATTTATTAGTAGAGTTTATATGTTAAAATAGTAGCTTATTAACATTGAGTCTGAACTTTGAAAGAGAAAAAAATGGCAAATGTTGGCAGAAAGATGTTTCTGGTTTCGGTCTTGTGACCCACTGTGGTGATTAAAGTAAAGAATGTCCCCTGTTATATCAATTAGTACACAGCTTCATCAAAACTGCTCTCTCAATCTGTCTAAAGACGGTCCTGTACTGAGCTGTGTCTTATTGAACGCCCGCGCCTCTAAAATCGATCTGTATTGTCAGGTGCTTTGAATGAGTCCATCTCGCTCTTGCTGACTAGCAGATGACGGCACCTCTGGGATCCTTTACATTGAGGCTTCATGCTGATCTAGAGCATTTTGCCTCGGAGCAGATATTGAGGTAAATATGAGGTGTTTTTATATGTGCTACTGGGTCAGCAGTTATAGCGGAAAGGAAGCTGTACTTCAAAATTAAAACTTTACAATGAGGTATAAATTCTCTCGACTTCTTCTGCAGACTAAGCTCTTATGAGCAGTAAGGGTGGTTTATACAAGTTTAATATAAGTTGTTCTCAATGTTTTTCAGGTCAGAGACCCCTTGGGTATAGAGGGGCCCAACTGGGTCCCCTTTTAAATGTTGTGGAAAATTAAGCATTGCCTTTTAAGACTGACCTAAAAGAACAATATTAATGTATTCAAATAGTTGCTGTGTAGGTTGAAAATCCATTGAAATAATGGTCATTAAACTTAGGGTAGGCAGTTTCAGTGAAGCTAGCAATAGCAAGCTAGCTTTGAAAGCATAAACTGAGACCCTCCCTTCAGTTAAAGTTTAATGTTGTAATGCTATTTAATGCATTCCATTGTTTACAAATATTAGTTTGAAGTCAAAGCATTGGCGGAACCCCTGCAGCATCGTTGCGGACCCCCTGTTGAGGAGCCCGGTTGTTAGACATTTTCCTAAAGTCTGATACCATCTGAATGTCCAAAGAGCTTTATCAGCTCCTGCAGGAGCAGTTAGCTGAGCAGAAGAGGGATTATTTTGGAGCGCAGAAACTGAAATCAATAGCAATCTAAATAGAGTAACATGAGTATGTGTGTGTATAGTACACTAGCCTGGAGACTTTTCAATATACTGTATCTGGACTGATCATCACTGAATTGACCACCAAATCAAATAAATATCTGGGAACTTATTTATTGCAGTATACAACATTATTGTACTTGTGTTCATGTAGCTGTTAGTGAAAACAAGTATGTAGCATTTGGATGCAGATTAGCCTGATGAACGTCTGATGCATTTTACACACTTTTTTTCCAAAGTCTGATTAGTTAAATTCTACAGGATATCCAGGAGATGTGTACATTGTGTTGTGTAATGGTCTGCTTGGAAATATGATGCTGGATTGTGATTGGTTACTTTGCATCAAGGTCAAAGGGCAGTTTTTAGCCAATGAAAGCTAAGATGGAGTCCAGACTTCTGTTGGCAGCCTAACGGTCTGGCTGATGAGGGCAATTGATCAACTTGCTTTTCATGAGCTAATTGTACGAGAACAAAGTTTAGAAGCTTTTCAGTTATGACATAATCAGTCATTAATGTCCTGTCTCCTCACCGAGCAGAAGAAAAGCCTCTGTGTGCCTGTGAAAAAAGACCAGAGCAGAAAAGCTAATTATCACCTCTGACAATCCCACTGTTAACACTACACCAGCTAAAGCAGAGCTTGTGAGCACACAAGGCTAATATGCAAATACTTGTGTTAATTACAGAAAAGTTTGTTGGGGAATGAGCCGAAACACTTTTTCTTGCTCAGTTTGTGGGAAGTTTGCACACAGAATCTGCACATGCAACTAAAGAGATGGCAGTAGCTCCGGTGGTCTCAAATAGGGCATGTTGCTTACAAAGTTGTGTGCAGGACTAAGGGGGGTTTCTGAGGTGCAGTTTTTA
>JBAJNP010004339.1:0-34071 GCA_036877545.1 Yasuhikotakia modesta | reverse complement strand
TTAATTAATGCTTATGTTTTAGAATGCAATTGTTTTTGCTCTGTGGGTCACACTTTGTTAATGTTTAGAATGCATAATTACAGGTAAAGAGTAAGATTACAGCTAACTGGTATACCTTATTACCATATCAAATCTGGTGTTATGTTTCATGTTTTCTCTTCAAATAATTCATAATGCAATTATAATTATTATATTTTACATACCATAAAAAACCCTCTGAACATTCACAACTCATCCCTCTATTTTCCCACAGAAAGTGTTTGACTTCAGTAGTTAATTACAATTTTTGTCCATCATGATGTGATCAAGTGATACTATATCAAATATATATATATATGAAAGCACTATGGAACATATTCAAGTTTATTTCAGCAGACCATTAGAAATTATACATTATGGATAAAATGCTGCTTTCTTTGTAAAGAAATAGGACCAACAGTTTTCTCATAAATTGAAAACCTGCATAACACTGAAAACGTTTTTTACTTGACAGTTTATATAAACAACAAGGTACATGTTAGTGCTAACCTGGCAAGTCATCACAATTACAGCATTTATTTTAAGAGCAAAAAAGTATAATGGGAAATGTTTAATAAGTGTATAATTTTTCATTATCAAGTTTATGGAATGACCCATTCAAAACTGCTACAGCTAATCAAAGATTTTACTACCACATACACCTAACCTCTTTTTCAATATATTGTTAACAATATTTTTTTATAATATATAACATATGCCTCCAGTTAACTGGACATTCAATCACATCAGTTTTGCATTTTCCAACATACAAGGCATTGCTTCTAAGAGGTCCTTTTGAACAACAAAACAGAAAAAAAATAGAAAAGCAGCAACTGAACCAGCTTACAAAAGCTGACTTGTTACCCAGGCTTTAACCCATCATAACCAATCAGTATAAAACCAGTTAGGGGGCTTTGACTACACCCACCAAAGCTGGTCGGAGGGTGCGGCCATGCAATTTGTAGCCCACTTTGGTAACTATTGCTACGGAACCTGGTTCTTTCCCCTCCACAGGTGCGTGAAAGACAGCTTCATGCTCATACGGATCAAATTTCTGACCATCAGGATTAAGCTTCACAAGTCCATGTTTGTTGAAAACTTTTTGAATCTGCATCTCAGTCATTACAAGACCATCGTACAGATTTTTCAGGTGAGGATTTGCAGCAGTTATTTCTTCTTTTGGTACACTTTCTGTTGCCGTCTTCAAAATGTCTGCCACCTCCAAAAGATCTTTGCAGAAGCCCTGGATTCCTGACAGAAGAGAGAAAGGTATAATCTTACATTCAAGCTATAAGACAACATATTAACCAATATCATTATATTCACCATACTGACAATGTAGCACACTCATAGCTATCACAATTATCAGAATTTCAAAATACCTTTATACCAAAACATTTATAAGCACTTACCATATAGTTTAGCATCATCAATCATCTTCTGACTTCTTTGTCTTAGGTTCTCAGTGTCTGCTAGTGCCCGTTTGTATTTATCCTGGCGTAGAAGATCAGACAGTTTAAGCCTAGACATTAATCTTCATGCATCTTAGGACTTCATGCATCTTAAAGACCTATAAACTCGCTTTTAACTACTGAAAACACTGCATGTAAGGGTTATGTCTATCAATTTAACCTAATAATTTCATTAATAGGAAATAGCAAATACAATAAAAATAAAAAATAATGACAATGTCTATAAGGTACAAATTTCTAGTTTTACAAACTTTATGAATTACCATTTAAAACACATGAACTTGGCAGTGTACTGTTTTGTTGTCTGAGAATTCTCACATTTTTAAATTTTGCAAATGTTTGACCAGCACTTACTGTAACATCTTTCAGCTGTTCTTCCAGTTGTGTCTTTTCCTCTGTTAAAGCTTCCTCTACTCCACTGAGCTCTGGCTTCTGAGCGCCGTTCTCTTCTTCAGTACCAGTCCCTGAACTCTTCTGCTGGGCTGCAGTGCAAAGGAGACGAGGAGCGGCCCTGAGAAAAAAACAGCACCAGACTCTTCAATCTGTCAGTACTGCCAGTTCTTAACTTTTACAGATCTACTGCAGACAACTGAGGTACATGCCCAGGGACAACCAAAACTTCTCACCAACAATATTCTTCTAACACTTCAACTATTTACTATAACAGTCATATAAACTGGTTAATTTAGGCTGACTTCTTGTTTATGGGTAGTAGGCTATGTTAAGTAATGAGAGTTGTGCATATATTAGCATTTAAATGTTACACAAACAAGACAGTTCTTTCTAACAAACAAAGTAGGTCCTGACTGAGGTTAGAGGAGGTTAAGAGATAGTCCACACTGTTTTTAGGATTAAACAGAAGACTTCAGATAGCGGTGACAGTAACACGTGTTGGAAAAATGAGCCAGTTCAAACTTACACTTTCAGTAAAATAAAAATAGTTTAACCGTCTATTTTCGAAAGCTTTAAAACAATATACATGTTAAAAGACAATGAAACATGGTTAAACTGTAAGCATACGTAACAGAATCAGAGAGGCAAGCTCACATGTACAAACTATAAAGTTAAAATCCCGTTTGGACAGGACATTATAATAACCAAACTTAGTTTCAAAAATCTGTCTAAAACAGCAGCATATTTTGGGGGCCATTGCGAAATCATCATTAACAATTCATTTGAATACTAACATCTTATTAAACAGAAAAAAATGCTATCATAATGCAAATCAGGAATTCAAGCACGATCGTTAAATACATTAAAACCTACCTTACAATTGTACGGGGCGTTAATACAGAATAAGTCTGTCTGACCGCACGTACACACCAGGTCGCCATCTTCACTGAGTACGTCCACGCTGAATGACACCCGCAACGGGAGCGAATCTCATTCAACCAATCACAGTCTCTGATCTTACACGAGCTTCTTAATCCGCCAATCCGTGCTGCACTGTAAAGGGACGTCACTCTGTAGTTTAGTTGAGAGGAAATCGAAACGCCGTGCACGTGACGTTGGACAGCGTCGTCTCCTTGCAAAGTGAAGGTTATCGCAATTTCATGACTCAACTACATTGTGTCTTACATCATGTATAAGTCCAATAAAAAACCCACAATGCCAAGTAACTGGTATTAGAAATCGATTTGAAAGTGGATCGTATGAACAACGGAATGTGCGTAAGGCAGAGACGTAAACAGGTTTTTAGGGAAAAACTATCTGGTTCATAAGTTAAGATCCTCAGTTTTGTGAGTTTTCCCAGAAAGCATTACCTTATGTAGCCAGAATTTATATATAAATATAACAGAGGTGTGTGGCATTCATTCTAAGAAACATGCAACATTAATTTGGAATCATCTGTGTTTAATTGACATAATTAAAATTGAACGATAATATAACTATGATATAATTAACTGTCTATACGAAGTGTCTTTGCTAAGCTCCGCGCGCTTCTGAAGAAAGTATGGTGAAACTGCACTTTAAATGTAGGCCTATATAATCCAATACTCTGTCTCCTGGGCAGTAAAACAAACTTCTGAGAACTAAGGTGAGAAACCTTATTTACTTTGGTCACTCATCTCTGCTCTTTTTAACAAATGTCTTGGTAGTGTGTAAATGAGTAACCAGCAAACAAGTAGTGACTAGCATTTTTATTAAACGCATCAACAGTTATATCAGCCTCTGCCAGTACAGCAGGTGCAACAGCCACACTGGCCTTTACCAGTTGATTCAAATGCTTTTCATATTTATTATGATTGTAATATTTGGATTTTCTGTATTTGATTTTCTTTAAGGTCCTTGACCCTGCAGACTTTCAGGTTTGACTGTATGTAAATGGGTCTTATCAGAATGCATTGAGATGCTTTATGACTGTCAGTCATTTTGGCTGTTCCTAAAGCAGCCTATATTTGGAAACAGGGAACACAGAGATCATTTTTTCTTACCTTGATTAAGCTTTTGCTGCTTTTGCTTTTTACAAATAATGCTGCAATGCCTATACTAGCTTATGCTAGAATTTGCTGCTTATTTTTATTATGCGCTATTATTTTACTTTTTACCTATTACATTGAAGTTCAGCAATTGCTGCTCTGCTCTTCTCTTACAATGAGTCCCTGATTGTGTGCACAGATGTGGGTTTTGGGAAGAACTTGAGGGATGTGTCTGATTCTGTGGCTAAATCTAACCTTTTTTTCTAAAGACGCTACGATTGTGTAGATGAAAGAGGTGAAGGGGGTTGTTTTAGTTTAAATTGATTTAGTGATGCTGTCAATTTATGTGAAACGCACAGAATGGTTGTTCGTACAATGACGTATAAAGAACACAATTACTAAAACAATGAGAGAGCTCTAAGAACACATCACTATGTCGTTAGGTCACACTTACACCGCTAGGTGGCGGGCGACTACGAGTATTTGGCTTCCCGGTCAACGCTGTCTATTATAGAGCCCATGAGCACTCTCTGTTTCTCACTCGGGTTCCCCACCCTCTCTCTCTCTCTCTCTCTCTCTCTCTCTCTCTCTCTTACATTAGAGCTTTCCATCTTTCGCTCGCATTGCACTCGCTCTGACAGTGTTAAATGAAGGCGCTCATCATGGCGCGCGTCGCGGCAGTTTTTGCGCACCTGTGCCCAGCTGTGTTTATTGCTTTTGCGTGGATGTCACTGTTAGAACCGATTTCATGTCACAGCAGCTTTGTAACCCGTAGAAACCAACGGGACCAAAAGCTTGATAACCACAGTGGGCATGTTATTGGTAAAGACGAAACGCTTATGCCAGCGCTCACTCACGGAGATTATAGCGGCGACCCGGGCGGAGCGGTCATGGGAGTTCCCCGTGTCCGGAGGGCATCGACTCCGGAGAAAGTCTCTCTACTCAGCAGCTCTTTCGTGCTTAAAGGGGATGCCACTCACAACCAGGCAATGGTTCACTGGACGGGTGAGAATAGCAGTGTAAGTGTCCCTTTTTCTTGTAATCGCCACTGTTGACCCGAAACCTGATACCCTGAAGAATTATTCTTATTGTTGTAAGGTTGTTGTGATCCAGTAAAGCTTCTCTGTCATGATATAACGTGCGTTAGTACTTTACGAATTTATTTTAAACTAATGCATATGCAAGGGCAATGAAACAATGGGGTGGTCGCCAGGTGTTTAGAGCGCAAGTAAGTGCATAACACGCGCATCACAAAAACTGATTTTTGCGGTGTATCGAATGTGTTTTTGTGTGTTTACTGAACCATCCTGTAGTGTAAGCCAAAATGACAGCCGGCACAGATCTGTCCGTTCTCATGCACCTGCCCGAAAAGCGCACAGCAGTAGACAAAAGTTCACTGAAACAGCATTTACCCACTGCAAGCGCTCTTTAGTGCATACCTGACTCGCATCAAACTAAACGTTTCACAATTCAAATAGAGATACAAATCAGCATATCTTACCACTGGAATAATGTTATAGTCGATTTATTTTAAAAGCACAGCGTTTTTATTTCCAACGGAAAATGTTGTTGTATTTTGAGAAAACATCACTCCTTTAGAGTCCGCAGAAACAGTTTGTTGAGCAGTTTGCAGTTTGTTGGACTTTATACTTATTGAGGTGTATAAACTCTTTAATTCCTTTAACTAATAATTGACAATTGTATGCTCATACATACAAATGTATTCAAATGGAATCGCTATCTATTTTTATCACATTGTTTTTAGTAATCACAAAGTAATCGTTGTGTGTATTTGATGATGTGGGTGTCTGTGGTCCCACTACAGCTTTTAATTACTTAGGGACCTTGGAGGGCTGCATCTCTTTGGCAATAAGGCAGGAACTGTGTGAATTATGCAAGTGCTGGCTGCCATGTCAGATGTCCTACGGCTTGGAGAGCTGTAACCTCAATTGAGCTAAGCAACCAACAGACACACAATGGATAGAATTGTTCAGCTCTCGGCACTTAATTTTATGTCTGCTCCAGATCTTCATTCACAACAGGCTAATGTTACCAGGTAGGAATTGGATTTAGATCTTTAAAACAAATCTTCACCACACACAAAACAGACAGCATTTAACAGGCATTGCGAGTATGTGGTTATCTGGCACGTTCCTCTTGAAATTATTTTAATTGAATTTGTTACATAAGTGGGGAAGTTAGCACCCAAAAAATCACTCTACTGACCTACATAGGAATATCAGAATGACATTTCTCTATCGGTTTTGTAATAATTCGTGTTTAAATCAAGAGAGTGGGTAAGTCTGCCTCTCTCTCTCTCTCTCTCTGTTTCTCTCTCTGTCCCTCCCTCCCTCTATCTATCTGCTCTCTGTGACTCTGCAGTTGTTGTGTAGAATAAACTGTAAAAGTAGGAGCAATCTGTCATTATTTTCAGTACCTCATCACATCAGCTGTTAAAGGCTATGGTCCTGGAGTCCAGACCTGATAGCTGTTTCTTGACTTGCTCTGGGCAGTGGGAGAATTTTGATTTATTTTGATGTCCTGCACTTCTGATGACAAATTATTTTGACAAATGATGACTGTCTTTTAACTGTAAATAAATCATCTGTCAGAGATTTAAAGTCTTTGCTGTGTTTTGGGTGGTGCAGATTGTCAGGTTTCATCTATCTGTTTGCCAACTGATAGAGTTGTTCAGTAAAGTCAGAGAGAAAGAAGTAACAAAGAAAATTAATATACTGCATCTGAAGTAAAAATATTCAGATCTAATAGATATATGGATATTTGGAATGGAGAGAGACAGAAAGGAACTTATGGAATTTAAATCTCTTGTTTACCTGTGTGAGTGTGTTTATGTGTTTCCTTTTAAATTAATTTTTACAGTGTAGTTAGTAGCAGGATTTAATATTGTGTTTTGGAACCCATAAAAAGATTCTGAGAAAGGCATAGAATTATTGGATTAAAGTTAAAAGCAGAGATTAAAGTGTAATCTTACAGGAATAAAATCTTAAAATTAGGAGATTAAATGCATGAAGAAGATAAAAACAGCAACTGCGTGAATTAAGTAGAAATGTTTATTAATGCATTATTGAGGTATCAGTTGTGATGAAGAAAATGGAAAGTTGTGATGTAACAAAATGAATGTGGAGGATTTAAAAATGATTCGACAACAAATCCTTGGTCTTTTACATTTTTATTAATGTCTTTACACTGTATCTGTTGACTTTGCTATGACATTTTGTAATTGTTTCTCGAAATATTATGGCTTCAGCTGTGTAATACCACAATGTTATTTTCAAGTGTTTTTACAATTTACTACCATGTCTGCCATCGTACTTAATATTTTGTTGTTAAATCAAGAGAGATCAGCTGTTGTAAAGGGCAGACAGGCCAGGGGCTTAGCTTCTACTGAATAGCTCTCTACCTTAATTTACATATCACACTGAATCCACTCCTCATCTATTTAACCTTCTAGATGCTAAGAACTGAGCCATTATACATTAGATCATATCAACATTTGTTCTCTTGTGCCAGATAAAACTTTCTGTGCAAGCTCTTTAAAATGATGTGTTTTTCCTCTTCTATAAATGCTGTGAAGTTCTCTATCCCTAAATATAGAATAGAGGTAAACTGAACAAGTGACTATTTCAGGGCACAGAAATTGTTGGCATGTGTTTTAGGCTTGTAATTAGTCAATGCAAAGTGTTGAATGCACAAAGACAAAGACAAGTATTTATCTGGATCAAAATCTATAATTAAGCAAAAAAGATGACAAAGCCATTTAAAGTAGTCTCTTGCAGCATGTAGTTTATCGAATTTAAACATTTTATTTTGTTTGCATAATAAATTTTTTAAACTTTAATATTAATAGTTAACAATTGAATGTAATCTGTGCATTTACATGAGGAATTTGATGAGTTACGGGAATGCAAAAAGTTGTTCATATTCATAGCATGTCTGCATTCGTGGTTCTCATTGTCAAGTCTTATAGAAGTCTTATTTCATGAAATAGGCATTTGTTCATTTATTTAACAGACTATTAATTTGCTCCCTCCTGTTGCATGGGGGAAATTGTTTGCACATGTGAAGTGAGTCCTTGAGATGATTTGTCTTGTCTAAATTAATATTTTCTAGTTACTTCTAAATATCTGTTTTGCAATGACTCAGATTTGGCTTGCAAATATGGCACCGTGGACAAAAGTGTTTTCCATCCGTTTTTTTATTTTAAACGTCTCCGAATTCAATTTTCCAATTTTTGTCTTTTTCAGCTGCAAACTAATTACTGGCATGTCTTTTGTGGTTAAGCTATTTTCAGAACTGAGCCTTCAGTTTTTTTCATGTTTTTTTTGTATTTTTTGTATTTGTAACTTATTAGAAACGTATTTTTGGTCATCTGCCTATCCGCTTCCAAAGAGGATTTCTTCCTTTGTTTCCTGGGAGACCTCATCAGAATCTGGAAGCTGATTCTAATCGTAGAACTCATGTGAAGCATGCAGAGTGAATTTTCATGCTGTAGTTTTAAATCTGCATCAATTCCTGTAGCCGATTTAGCCATTGATGTCAAAAAACAGTCTAGGTCTGTTGGTGGAACAAGGTCTGTCAAGGTCTAGGTCTGTCACTGTGGAATACAGAAATGTATGCAGAAATGAAACAGATGATAAGATGAGGTTTAAGATGATAAAATCATTGTTATATCAGTGTACAACAACTACAGAAGACAATTGCTGGTATTATTGTGATATTCCAGCATGAATAACAACGTGAATTATTTCCAGAATGAGGATTGATAAACCTTGTTCTGTTATTTATGCAAAGCACACACACTCGCCTCCTGACCATTTTGTGCACATACTGCAGGTTCATCCGAAACATCCCTGCTTTAGGTTTAACAAACAATTAAGCGGGATTAGAGTGTGTTGAATGGGCAGCAAATGAAAGCCTGAAAATTATAAAGACAAACCGCTTTGGAGAAAGGGTTTCCTGGCATTCTATTAAATATAAATTCAATGATGCTGAACAAATCATTCTAGGTAAGACATACACTTCTAGTGAACAATTGCCAAGGACATTTTCAGCAATGGACAAAGCACAGGACAAATCTTCACAAATTCACCCCCCTGCGCAATTTGTGTGGAAATTATGATTGCAAATACAAAGTTGTCAGTTCTTTTGGTCTGAACACAAGTTTAAAGAGTCCAGTTAAGCATAAATCTGCCATGACACTGTATTATTATTGCAATCCTTTTTGCCCCTAAAACCTAAAAGCAGAATCAAGATTTTTATTATGTAGCAAAGTGTTGTATTAAGTGAAATAATTACCAAATGTTGGAATGGTAATATTTAATATAATATTGAAGTGTGTCTGTTTTATGTTGAATCCTGTTTCTTCTTTTGCTCTCACTTTCTTTTAATGGGTGTGACCATGCTTTAATGAAGTCTGTTCGTATGGCTTAATGGCTCTGTAACCTTCAATATACACACACAAATGTAGATCTTTTTTCATATGTAATTTTAATCAGGACTGACAAATTCTGTGATGAAGGCTCTGTGATCTTTATCAGTTTAATTACCAAGGCACTTAGATTATTGGGATCATTTTGGTTGGCCAGCACCACCATAAAAATTCACCAATGGTATGTCTGTCACTTAAACCACGCAACTGTTTGAGGTGTAAAATGCTAAAATACAACAAGCAAGGCAGAAACTTTCAACCATCATTACAGTAAATGTGTAGAAAATAATATTGTTTACCCTGCCTTAAACCTATTTTGTGGCTGGACTACAAGTCCATGAAATTGGATGGTATTGTGGATGAATTACACATAATATCCAAATAGTTTAACTTTTTTAACTGAGCACATTTGCCACAACAATTACATTCGTATGGGAACAATGGCTGTCATTGTTGATGGAGGCATCTGGTAATTTGACATTGTAGCTACACACAACCATACAGACTCCAGACACGTCAAGATTATAGGATCTGTGCTAATCTTTTTTCATTACATTGTTGTGCTGGTGGTCCTGAACTCCCATGATGCATTGCTTCCCCTGACCTTTCAACCTGATACCTTTGTTTTTTCTCTTTGTCACAGACCTTAATTTCATGTCTCCTCCTTTTAAGAATATATCTGTATATATCTGTATGTATGTATATATCTGTACTTGGATATAAGGATTGTAACGTTAATGCAGTTAGCATATGCTAGTGAACTCTGTTCAATCTAATCATATTTCTCTGTTGTCATCTGACTGATGGATTGCTTGGACTGTTGGACTAGCTTTGATATTTTCTTTGTAAATATTTAAGTTTTTCATCATGATCTTCATTATCAATCCCCCTGAACCTGCGTACATAGAAGCTGTATACAGTAGATATCCAGTACATGTTCAGTACAGTACAGTACTGTACATTGAGCCTCATTCACTATCGCAGTTCAGTTATTTAGTTTATTTGCTCTTGGATGCACCACACTCTCTTTGATATCACAGACAATATCTGGCAAACTTTGGCCAGTCCTCTAAACCGTCCCAGTAAACTTTATTTTAGTGTTTTAAAGCATTTTAAACTGGGTAAACCTGTAATACTGTTTTTTTTTCAACAGTGTAATTTATTTTGCTTCTGTGGGGTGTAAAAGAGGCTAAGTCCTGCTGTAACTCAGGTTAGCTCTCTTGCTTGTGTAGGCGTGTTGTCCATGGAGACCAATTACCATGACTGCATGAATACACAAAGATGTAAATTTTTTTCTCACAATAAGAAAGAATACAGCTGCTATTTATTGATAGATTTAGTGATAGTGCAACTATATATTGGCCAATGCAACGGCATGGGGCAATAATCATAATACTTGTGCGCTTTTTTTTTTTACGAGTGATGCATCAGTTTTACTGACAGTGTTGTCAATGGTTAATAAAAATAAAGTTGTCATTGTTTATATTTGATTAAAAAATATTGTGTATATCTTTGTTTTTGTGTTATATGTGAGCAATGTATTGTCCATCTGTTCTCTAATCTGTTACTGTTATCAGCATTGGTACTGAAAGCATATATAGGTGCTTCAAAAACATTTCATGTTTTTTTTAACAGTTTAGTTCCTGCCACTTCACCAAAATCAGTTATCCAATGTTTTATCTGTCAGCACATTGTGTTGAAGATTTATTCCCCCGCGTATAGTCGCCCACATTTTAATTTAAGATTGAGTCTATTGGAGTCTGCAGACTCTTATATGGAGAACTGGATTATAGGCCAGTAAAAAGGAAATTGAATTTCCCTATGAATATGTGATTGACTTTGATTTGGTTTATGTGTCCACCGTTGTGTATTAATCATACTTGGAGGGGTAGACGCAGAGCAGGATGATGGCAAAAATACCAGAGACCAGCTGCTAGCACAGAGAGGTCAAGACCCTGGAACACACACACATAAACCAATACACCATGCCATTATGCACCATAATAGCACGGCCATATGGCTTAGGTACTCAAGTCTTAGTTACTGCTTATTGAAACGTGTCATTCTGTATGCATGTATCTCTAAATGCAGCTGTCATGGTTGTATTTTAGGAATGGTAAATCAGTGTAAATGCAATAAACACCTGCAGTTTGTGTGTGTGTGTGTAAATCTGGTGGATTGTAGGAGCCACACTGTCTCTCTATCTGTCATGTACAAGAGACATGTACTGTTTGCTAACAGCCACCCAACACAGTGACTTCACACTGTCCTCTCTCTCCTTTTATTTATGTGTCTGCTATTTTTATCCTGTATCCTTTTTTGGTATAATTGAGAATTGACCTTTTTATACATTTACATAATTATACATAATATAGGCGGATTGTGTATACATATGTATGTGCACATGTAAATAGTGTTCCATATCTTTAAAACAATCTATATTTGTCAATACATGTGTGGGTGTGTAAAGTCTGATGTGCTATTCACACTGCTTTTGTGCGGCTCTCGCTCTCTTTTCTGTTTTCGGTCGGCCTCAGCTTTTCTTAGCTTTGAATTCAATGCTCACTTCCACAAAGGATTTGTAAAACTCAACTCAGATCGAGGATGACTGAAGAGGGAGGCTTTGGGTTTGCTTGTATAATCTCTTGTCTTGATCAGTTGTTGGGCTGTGGTAAAGAGAGGGCTGTTGGGCTGTGGTCCACCATATATATATATCTACAAAGCACAGGTCTGACAGGGAATATGACATGAGTAATTCAATTAAGGGAAAAAGGACAAGATTCTAACTGGCTGAGTTTTCTCTCTGCTTGTCCTGAGGGGGTTTTCTGTGCTTGGTTCTTTAGTGAACATGTTGAGATCTTAATTTTTTTTATTTATTTCCGTTGTTTGGTTGAGCCTGACCATGCAGAGTCACATCTGAAAAACTTGTATATAAGTGATGTTTCAGTAGCATTTTGGAGTCATACCATCGCTGCAGGAATATTGAATCACAGCCTCTTGATAGCCATAATTCTCTAAAGCAGCTGTTGTGATAGTTGCAAATAGTTTCAGTTAATAAAATGTGTAGAACTCTTGCTGTGTGCCTTAACTTTGCTGTAAAAGCAGTCAGTCAGTCAGTCAGTCAGTCAGTCAGTCAGTCACAAATTGGCTTTGCTGACAAACACAGCATGAGCAGAATTAAGGTCCCTCTGACAGTTTCATATCTCTATTCTCTCACAAAACGGAGATAAACTTTAAAACTATTTCAGTGTGTGACAGTTACTACGACTAAAATAAACAAGATGAATACCCATTCTTTATTAAATGATTGTATATTTAATTAAATGCAAATGGATCACCTGTGAAAGGTGTTTAGCTTGGCAGAATAAGAGGACAAAATCTGTAAAATTTGTATTCTTTTTAAATAATATATGTGTGATTCATGGCATAACCAAAATAATAGCCTGTGAAAATTTTTTTCTGTTCTTAACATTTTCTCATTGACTTCTTCTTTGCCGCAACTGTAGTACATGGTTATAAATCTTTTGTTTCTTATTTTAATGTAGATTAGCATTATTGTTCAGTATATACTAGCTCTATTTGTATTTTCATTAGCGCCCTCTAAAGATATTTTAGTAGTAGAAAATTTCTGACCTAACCCATTATTGTATTTTTGACTCTCTAAATCATTTCTCATTTTAATCAGTGAATCATATGAATCATCATTTAGAATTTGAGGATTAATACATTAAGCCTGTATGCTGTGAATTCCTTTTTTTCATTTTTCCACAGAATGTTTTTGTCCTTTTTGGAGCTTGACAACCACAGTCGCTTTCATTTTCAGAGGCGAAATATGCAGCAATTTTTCAAAATATTCTCCTTGTATTTCACAGAAAAACAACAGCTTACAGATATGGATCAACAGTAGAGTAAGTGAATGACTGTTCATTTTTATGAACACTTGAGTTGCTCTCATGCTGTACAAATACAGCTGTCAGATAATTACAATATCTACAGTTTACAATATTTAGTTTTGCTTTAGGTGGAACAAATGTCATCAACAAGAAAATCTTACTAAAATACAGAGGTATTGTACTGTAAAAGTTATTTTATAGATAGTCTCAATTCTATTGCTAGCAAAAGAACACAATTACAGATGAACCATTCAGCTACATATCAGGAGTCCTGTGTGTGTGCTGTTCACGGCTGCTTTCTATTCTCCTCTGGTAGAAGCTGGACAAAAGCCCTCAGCTTTCTATATTGCTGTCTTCGCCTGACTGATTCCACTGCAGTAGCACAGGGAGACATTTTTCTCTTCCTCTTGCTCTCTGTAGCTGTTTGTCCCTCTTTCTTATTCATTCTTTTATCTCGGCTAATCTATTTTCACATTTGTACCTGTTCATCTTTCTTCCTTACCTGCTAAAATCTTTGTTCTTTATGTTGGTATGTAAAAGTATTTATTTATGTGATTTTGTTTGAGACAGTTCTCATCTATTTAGTTTCTTACTTTTCTATACATGTTTGTTTCTTGTCATTGCGTTTATATTTTTTATATGTTTCTCTTTTCTTTATATGTCTGTCTGTATTTGTTAACCGTTAAAATGGCAATGCAGGGAGGTTTGACACTTGCCTTTAAACTGACATGCCTGCTGCTTTTTTGACTGTATCTTGACCTCAGTCATTCTCTGGTTTGGACAGATGACAAAGACCCCACTTTTCCTCCAGCCATTCTTTTTTTATTCTCACACTCTCTCCATTCCCGTGTTTTCCAGTCTTTCTCTCCCTCTTTCTTAAATGCCTTTGAACTCTGTGTCTTCATTTTGCAACAACAATCTGGGGAGAACCACAAAAATCCTGAAATATTCTTTTTCCCACTCATTTGATTCCTTTAGGCAGTGGAATTTATGGTAAACTCTCTCTTTCGGCTGGCCAGAATTGGCTGTAATCTTCTTTCAATATTTCTCTCTCTTCCTCCTCCCTAAACCCATGATCACAGTGATGTTCCAAGTCTTAAGTGAAGCTGAACGCTCATGTAATCAAATTCCCCATGGTTTACCACATCACCGCGGTTACAGTCCGATGTGCAGGCTCACGACCCGTGACCCCACCTTGGATTTAAGACAAGGCCGGTCACTGAGAAGGGTTACCCATAGGCCAGCACTTTTCCCATGCACTTTTAGCTGTGACCTTGTTTGTTTCCCTAAGAAAAGAAATGATTTCTTGCGTTGATGTGATGTGTAAACCTCAATTGTATATCTATGCATGTTTGTTTGTATGTATGCCTGTTTGAACGTCTATAACGACTAATTTAATTTAAATTAGATTTTAATGTTTTCATTTGCTTTGTTTGTGTGTTTTGGGCCTTTGTTTGGAAATGTTTATGCGTTTCCACTGTCTTTTGTATGTGTGCTTGCATCTCAACCAACATTTGTATTCATTTGGGGCTGTTATAGGATGCGCTGGAATTTTTTACCATTGGATTGTGGACCGTTGTATTGCATATTTACTAAGAGTGTGAATCAACGGTAACAATACGACTTGCGTGACTTGCATTCTTAATTGTTACGAGGTTCCATTTTGGTTAAATCAAAATCAATTGAATGTGCCTTGATCTAATGCCACAGTATTTTTTTTGCCTCCTCGCACACTTGCTATGTGTGGTGCAAAATCGTGCAATACTTTGAGATATTGATTTTTTTTCTTCCAGCTCTAATTTTTATAGTGCCAACATGTGGAAATGAATAGAAACTGACTAGAGAAAACACTGATGGAATAGGACATTGTGATCAATGTGCAATGTTGGAGGGTTAAGTATTATAATAATCACTCTCTGCACATCACAGATTTAACTGAATCTCCCTGACTATTCCTTTTAAGACCGTTCTGTGTTTTGTCATAGCAACACCTTTTTATCAGTTCTTTATAATTTCTGGTTAACCCCCAATGCCACAGCTGCTGATAAAATATGCTTCTCTGTCCAGTACTGCATTTGTGATTTAGACTGTGTAATGAACTTTTCACTTGGACTTAACATTCCTGTATGTCTGCATTTACCACATTAGCTCCCTGTTCATTACATTTTCAAGTCATTGCTCGTTCTGTTAACAGTTCAAGTTAACAGTTGTTTTGAACTTCCAATAGAGATCCCCTTCTTTGTTTGTAAGGGTTGCCAGATATTTCACTTCAAACTCCTATAGGCACAACACAGAAGCCCTGTGCAAATGAATTGCATCTGTTTCACTGGCTCATTGAACTAAATCAGAAATCTAGCAACTTCCTTCAATTCCCCTCCAGTGCAAATGTTTTAGAAAAACAGATTTTTAATAAGACCCTTCATTGAAATATAATCAGAAAAGGTTGTAGCTTGGGGTTTCTTGTTACGTATGAGGGCCAAGTCACAAGTCCCTGATGATAAGAGAGCATTAGGTAAACATTCCAACTCTTATCCCATCCAAATTAGTATGTGCATTGAATTACCATAATGATGCTAGAGGAACCTCTAGTGTTTCACTCTACTAGTTATCTAGACTTGTTGAAGTATCAATGAAGTGGATTTATCTGATGCCAAGAGTGCATCTGTCATAAAGGGATGGGCACAAAGCCAGGATTAAAGGGCAAGATCTTAACCCGGTGCAGAGCAATCAAAGAACTCACTCCTGGATCGCACTAAACAGCCCTCCTGGCAATACATCTTTGAATGGGTAATCAAAAGAGCAATCTTGTACAATTTGAATGTTTGCAGTGTCTCTTGTTTCCAGACTGTTAAATGTATTTCTAAATGATGTGATGAGGTCACTGTTTGTGGCTGGTCACTTCAACTTTAAATAGCTCTGCAGGGAAATGAGCCACCTCAGGAAAGCAATATGAAAGACCATCTAACCAGACAGTGGAAAGGTACAATAATCAAATCTACTATTCAAGCCGTAAGGTATGAAAAGTTGGTTATATTTTTTTAATGTATTAACAGATCAATTGATGTTCACTGGGTGCCTCCAACCTCTTCCGCCATGATTAGATTCACAGAATATTCCAGTGCCATATTGTTTTTATAGAATTGCAATAATAAAGATGAAAATAGTTATTGAAATTAGTGGAAAACCTGTGCACAAATGGAACTGTAGATTGTTTTTGCACTGATATTTGACCCTGTAGGTTTCTATTAGCAGGGTCAATCTTCTAGTGGAGAGGTCAACTCTAAGGGTCAGAGCACTAATTTTACTGTTTTGATTGCAGCTGCCACCCTCAGAAAAGTGTGCATGTTTATTAGTGGAATATCAACCTGATATGCTATAGTTTATTGAAGATAATTGGTGTTTTTAACCGAAAGGTTTTTGTGATGGCTTTTCCTATGTGTAGCTCTACTTTCCATTTATGGACTCTCCCTAGTGTGCGCTTACAACCATGAGCTAACCCAGCAGCACTGTAATTAGTGAGGCTGACCTGAGGGTCACCAGAAGCGGGCTTGTGTTGATAGCACCTGGGCAGGTAACTGAGGACACTCCATCAGCACCCTTTCAGTTTTTATGGAGCATTGCTCTTGATGAGAGGGAGGTGTATTGTGAGCGCTCATATTAAGGGTCAGTTTGGTTTGCCAGGACTGTTAGAGCAGGAATTTTGATCTAGTCCTGCCAAATGAGCACTAAATGCCCCTTTTAAGGGACGTAATTCCTTTCAGTGGCAAAACCTTTGGCACATTGCCTAATGCACCCTGTCGTCTTTTATCCACAATATATTCATGAATTCTGTGCTAATGAGCCTGTGTGTCATTATATGAGGCTCATGACAATACATGACTACTCACCCAAAACGCATTGATTTAAAATGTAAGTTAGCGTTAACATTAAGCTGAAGCTAAACAAAACAGGTTTCACTGTGATCTGAAATTTGGCAACACCACGCAAACAGATCTGAGATCAGACGCTTCATGCGTCAATACTAGTGACACCAGATCGCTCTAGTTTTGTCACTGCTTCATTAACATGCCTGTAAGAGGAAACTTTCAGAATACAAAGCATTTCCAATTGGCTTAGAGTATAGTGTGAATCTCCACGAAATGCCAGGCACCTGTCTGACTAAGAATAGCTTTGACGTCAAATATGGCTTCACACGTAGAAATTGTTAAACAATAAAAGCTTTTGAGAAGTTTACTCATCTACTGTTTAATGTAAAAGTCTATTTCTGGAATTAAATTAATAGAATGAATTCAGCAAGGGGCAGGTAGGTGGATTTTTTTCCTGATGCCAAAAACTGAAGAATATTTTATTGGATTGTTACTGTTTTATGCAATTATTTTAATATATAGCTGCGCTTTACCACTTGATAACTGTTAAAATACATATTTTATTAACACAAAATGTCCGCAATGCATATATACAGAAAAGGTGGTATATGCCACTCTTATTGCTCTCTATGGTCAGCATTTGTAGTGCTTTGGAGAACAGTTCATAGAACCACACAAGGCACGTTATGTGTCTGTAGCGCAGAAGTCTATAATACCCTGAGAGATTTATCCGTTAACATTCTCATTCATCTTAATGGCAGGTGCTGACTGGTGTCTGCCCCCGTAAAGTATGTGCACATGGGTCCAAGTCTTCTTTATATAACAAACGTTGTGCAAACGAAATGCACTATTGTAGTACTTTCTTAATAAAATTCTTGCTTGTACTTCAGGATAATTTCTTGTTTAACATGATGGAACTTTTATTTTCTGAATTGTAAGCTGAAGTCTGGTGGACAGGGAAAAATTGAGAAGCTCAGGAATAACCGCTAAATACTAGAAACACAGGAGTAAGAATTGTGTTCACTCAGGGCTTGTGTCAGTTAGGCATTTGTGATTTGAGGTGAGTTCTGATTGGTTGTCATTGTGATTGCATGGTCATGTGAATACCCAGAGAGTCTGCACATGTGAATGCATACCATCCCATGCATGCCAATGGGTAAGTGGTATAATCAGCTACCATTTGTCACAAAAAGAACAGGTACAAAAAAGGTACAAATTCTTCAGAATATATAGTAGGAGGATTTTTTAAATCTCAAATCTTTTACAACTTTTTTTTTTATCTTAAATTAATTTCTTATTTGTCATTATGAAAAGTTAATAAATTTGATAATGGAAACTTTCTGATGGTCAGATGGGTTTGAAAACCTTGCAGTGATGGTGTATAATGTGTGAAGAAATAGTGTATGTGATTGTATTTATATGTATTTGTATTGTACATACAGTACTTGTGTAAGCTTGTATGTATTTGTTGTAGTTATGATGTAATTTTGAATTTTTTACAGAAGCAAATCATAAGCGTTTTTTCACTGCAGGCTCTGTCACATCAAAATGAGGATGTGTGCTTGTGTTTATGAGCCAAGGGAGTGAGATGAGTTAATTATGATTAGGTGCAGTTTTGGTTGAATTAAGGTCTTTCCTCTATGTCACTGAGCTATTTAAGGCCCAATAACACACTTCATTACTGTCACTTGAGCTTAATTACTCACTGCCCCTAGTGGGGCCATACAGTCAGGTGTATGGAGCTAATTAACAGTCAGTAATTGGTTTGCTTAGGAGGAAAAACCTGAGGAACTTCAAGAACATCTCCTTGCCCCCAGGACCTCCAAATCCAGCCCCAAACAAGCAACTATTTAAATACCTACGTATGTTAAGACCCTTCAGCGGTGGTGCTATATACACAGTTTGTGCAGAGCAAAAATGTGATAAAATAAAAATTTACTGAGTAAATGAAAAGTTCAGGGTTCAAGCCTTATGGATGAACATCATATGGATAGATGGCAAACCTGCAGGACAGTATAGTTAATTAAACTTTCGTTTTTGCTAAATGGAGCAAAAGTGTGAAGGCTTTATTTAATGCAAACACACATAAAATAAAATGGATTGGTTAAAAACTGCCTATTAAAATTGTTTTTGTAGTGAAGGTGTGTCAAATGGTTTTCTTTTTGCCAAATGCCCTCAGTTCAACATCATTTTATGTGGCAGTGTGCCATGGATTAGTGTGTGTTTGGAGGTAAAGGTATTAAACAGGTAATCCAATGAGAGAGCTGCTGGGAGCAGTAAACTTCACCGTCGCACACAGCAACTGTTCAAAAGTCCTGCTGATAATCTACAGTTGAAATCTTTTACACTGAAACGTTCTCTCCCCTCTCTCTCCCTCTCTGGGTGTCATCTCATATGACTGAGGATTAACCCTCCTAGCACACGCATGCACACGTGTGTGCCATGTGGCATCTGGCTATGGGAGATAAGGCAACTGTTGATTAGTGCTATGAATGTCACCTTTGACAGAGAGCAATGAGCATGGGTCAGAAAAAGACACAGTCACTCTGCTTTATAATCCAGGCTATCTCCATTTCTCCGTCTTTCTTTCCACTGGCTGTAAGCAGAACTGTTAATGGCTCATAAATACTTTTTGAGTTAATTTGTTTTTTTTTGGCTTGTAGAACTGGAAGAGTAATTTGTGAAAATTGTTCTTCGCAAAATGCCTTTG
This sequence comes from Yasuhikotakia modesta, assembly GCA_036877545.1. Taxonomy (NCBI): domain Eukaryota; kingdom Metazoa; phylum Chordata; class Actinopteri; order Cypriniformes; family Botiidae; genus Yasuhikotakia; species Yasuhikotakia modesta. The sequence continues at coordinate 14,243 of JBAJNP010004339.1, read as the reverse complement.
CAACGTCTCATAAGAGCAGTGAAGGTTTTGATTCTAATAACATTCATTTGGCGTTCATTTACAACTTTCTGTTCATTTCTCCACAATGTGTCAGCTCAATTTCCACTCCAATTACAACTATATCAATTTTATTACATTCTGAATTGAAGAGATCCATTAGAGCCCTGTCGTGGGACTCTGGTTGTTGTAAGATTGCTGTTAAAAGCAGTGTAACTCAATCTAACATCCCCTGAGAAATTATGGGCTGAATCTTATTTATTGTATTTAACTTCTGACTTCTCACTTGTAGTGTTGAGCACAAGCCTGTAGAACATTTTATTATAGGTGCAAAATGAATCTTTAATGATAAAAGAGTAGAGCTGGATGCACATTGAATGATTTTAGCCACACTTTTGCCATTTTAAGACAAAATTTGAGAATCCTATAAGATTCCTGTCATCCTAGGCCAAAATCTGTAGTCTTAGTTTGATGTGTCACTAGTTTGACATGTTTATCGACAGCAAATTAATGACCAAAATTGTTTGCCAGAGCCTTTTTTTTGACAATAGTCACCATTTTAGTTCTGCATGTGAACTCTCCTCACTATCACCTGATAACTTCTTTGGATGAGTTTTCTTTTCTTGTTAACTGTCATACAGTTTGACATTAACAACAGCTGAAATCCCACAATGTGACATGGCTTATAGCTGCAATCATGTTCGTTCATTCTGACAAGCAACAATCGTACAAGACTTAAAGTGGGGCTATGTGACCACCACTCTGGGTATGTGTTCATGGTTTGCAATCTGTGTTGCTCACTACCCCAGTGTGGATGGGTTAAATGCAAAGTATTTACAGACCTTTGTGCTTTTATGGACCTTTGGTGATTATTGCAATTATGCAGTGTTGGTTAGCAATTAAAAGTCTTATGATGTGTAAATCAACTGTAATTTCATGCAGAGATCTTTAAAGTTGTGTTTCTCAGGCAGGGATTCCTGGAGGCAGCTATATTCTAACAATGTGTTCCTTGATGTTCCACTGCTGAGACTGAGCTGTACCCGGCAGCAAGTGTCAGATCCTGTTTTACAGCTACAAAGGAACCGGGTGTGCTTAGCCGCAGGTTGAGACTTCAACCCTGAAAGTAAACCAGATCTCAGTGGATATGGATAAGGTTTGCTTCTCTAATAACTTGCAAAGCGTCCAATGACATTTTGATGAGAGAATCATTCCTCTGTACCGAAGACAAACTGCCATTTCATATATAAGCCTCTGCAATTGCCAACTACTTTGATAAATGAATTTCTTTGTGCTTTAGTCAGCTTTGTTGACCCATGACCCATTGTTTTCCTTTATGAGGCTTATTAGGCTGTGATCTGTCTGTTAAATGTCAGGTAGCAGATGGACCACAGCCCAGCATCTCAACTCATTAGTCATGGGTCAACAGATTTCTGTTAAAAAAATATAGAAGCTTTAATCCCTTGGTAAGTTTTTAGTTCTCACATAGATGCAAACACCTCACTTTTTAGGTTTCTTTTCTGAGATGAAATTAGGTAACCTACAATTTTTTGGAAAGATGAAATGAGAATGTTTTTGGGTGGGGTCAGGCTACAATGTAAACAATGATCTAGCATTTTTTTATTACTCTTTACTTACAAAACTGTCTATACAGGGTAATATTTTATGTATTTGCGGTCAGAGATGCATGAGAAGTGTATTGCAGTTTAGCTTAGCATTGCTGTCAAATCACCCAGTATTGCCTTAAATAGCCTGTACATTGCATCTTTTATAACTTGGATGGACCAAGGGTGCACCATAACCCATCATCCACCTCTCTGTTCTCGTCTGTTTTACCCATTACCTGTTTGCATCACTCAGAAAATCTTAGAAAGTGATCGCATGTGAACCCACCCCCCACCCCTTTTAGAATTAGTGTTGGACTTTTTTCTTTTGGGAAACATCTGCATATTTAACATGCCACCCACAGACACACACGACCCATCCATAATATGTTTCTGCAGTAAACTTCTGCTCATTGCTCAAGAAGACTAAATTTTTGTCTCACTTCTGACTCACCCACATAATGCATTGTGTCATATACAGTATGTCATGTTTTCTTAGGTTTGATTTCAACATTTAATTTTTTTTCCAAACTTTTAGCCAGTTGTGTTACAAGCTTGTGTCATTTACTGAAATCAGGTCATTCTTTTTTCAGGACCTTTCTTGTTCCTTTAGAGTTTAAACACTGTAGAAATACAGGCTGCATTGTGGCAGATGTATATTCCATGGTTTAACATAAGTCTCTGGGTTGGGACACAAAAGCTGTGTCCCATTTCAGCTGTCATCATTACCACCCTATATTGTCATCATTGGTTTCTCATTACTCTGCTGGAACTAGACTTTTGTACTCATGCAAAACACCTACAAAATTGTAGCAGAATCATTTGTGTCTCCTATAAACTTGCCATAATTTGCATTTTAAATGGACCTTCCAGAAGAGATACTGGATGAACAACACGCTCTTGGACTGAGAGCTGAATGTTTTCACAGCGCTCAGAACTGGGGGAATTGGGTGTTATTTTAAAACATGTTTTAAGGCATGATGGAGACGTGTCTGTGCCAGTGACACATCAGACTGAGTTCTCTTAAAGAAGAAAGAAACCACAGAAGACTAAAAGATAAAAGACTGCCATATGAACTGTACATATTAAACAAAGGATGAAAAGGGGATGGTTCCTACCGTGTCTTTGTATTTGTTTTTGAGCTCCAGCTGTCAGTCCTCCATATTGTGTCAGTGACCAGTGACAGCCATACATTTAGATGTATTTCTGCAATTGTTAATATGGAAGATCATTGTGTGCATGTTTTTTTAACTAGATAGATATTGAGAAGAGTAGATGATTTGTTTGGGATTTCCTCCCCATCACTTTATTCTAATCAGTGTCAGAGACATAGAATCATATTTGAATATGTATTTTGATTGACAGTGTGTCAGTTGGCATAGGACGCAGCAGTTGCCGTGTGTGTTTAAGTGTGTGTGACTAATCTGTTTGTCAGTAGCTGCTCATTTATTTTACCCTGTTAATGGACACTGCAGTTTCCAGCATAAATGTCTGTGTGTCATGAAGAAGAGTGGCCAGATGATGTGTGTGTCTCAGATTTAGACCGTTTTCTTTTTAATGAGCAGACATGAATACCTTTATCTGACCTTCAAAAGAGCTGCTGACAGATTCATCTGTCTCGCTCTTCTTTCCATATGCAGGCACACAGAGGCTTGACACATAATGTCTAACATTAAAGAAGCATTTTTTGCCACAAAATGAAAATTAATTTAGAAGAAATTGTAAAGAGTTTTATTTGTTCTACTTTTTCATGTAATTGAAATAGTGGGCTATTTGAAGCTTGGAAAAGGACATAAAAAGCATCGTAATAAAATCCTTAAAATAGTCCATACCTGCTCTTGTTCTATATTCAAAGTCAGTCAGTTGCTTTGTATGGAAAACAGACTCAAAAACTGGTTCCAACTGTTTTAAAAAATGATTCTTTTAAAAAACAGACATTGCTGTTTCTTTCATCAACTCTCATGAACACGCAAAGGAGAGTGAGTTTGAGGTGAATAACTTTAAAAGTGAATACATTTTAGTCTGCTTTTAAACTTAAGCTCTTATGACTTATGATTTGGAGTCACTTGGATTAATGGTGGTACTGTAATCTGGCTTTTAAAGGTTTTGTTAATTGTAATTCGTGTTGTAAAGACTAACCAGTAAATTTAAGTTGTCTACTGTGGTGTTCTAGAGTTTTTTTGCAAAGGTTTTTGTGGAATTTTGATTTGGTGAAAGGCTGAAAGGTTTAATGATTGAATGAAAGTGAATGATTTAGGTCTTCCTCAGTTCCGTCTCTCTGGATGTGTGCATGCATGAATCAAGCCTTGATTGGGGAGCATCAGTTTGGCAATCTATCAGAATTAAATAGCCCTGCTGCGTCCCCTCCCAACACGCACATTGGCTATTAAATGATGTAATGATGTGCGTTACCTACACTGTCATGGTTTTCCTAAATGATATACCATAAATGCTTCCCATAGGAAAAGTGGTTAGATCAGATTAAAATCAGGGCCCCATGAATGTATTTTCAAAGCTTCTTTAAATTCATATGAGCCTCTTTTTCCTTCTCTTATAGTCAACTGGACAATATAAACATTTTTTAAAAAGTTAATAACTCCACATTGTTGCATTGATAAATCTGGTTGCTTACTTGTTTGTGTTGTACATTTCTGTCAGATGTCCTGAACTAGTTTCCAAGTTAGCTAGTTTTCCATTTTAATACAAGGACATTACTTGTGTTAGACCACATAATTTCCAGGGGCATCTAAAAGTTTACAAGCATCAGGACCTGTAGAAATTCCTGCCTTAATCCTCTCCTGACAGAAAGTAAAATAAATGTTATTATAGGGCCATTTTGGGGATTTCAGGATCTACAGGCACATTCTATAAACTTAGAGAAGCTTATTGATCTTGTAAAAAAAATACAACTCGTACTGCAACAGTTCAGCTAAAAAAATCTGATGAAAATACTGGCATCTACAGTGCAGTAAAATGGGCAAACTGTCAAAATGAGAATTTAATCATTTGCTCAAGCTACAAACAAGTAAAAATGAAGCCTTTATGTTCTTCACAGTAAATACATCATGTAACAAAACAAAAAGGGGGGAAAGCGTCAGATCCTCTTTCTTGCACTTTCAGAGTAATCAGAAAAACTAAGATTTATGTCAGTAGCACACAACCTTAATCACTTTTAAGCCCAGAATAATCTTGAATCAATATGTTGCTCGTCAGACAGATGTTGGTGGTTCTCAACATTGCAAAACCAAGAAATGGTATGTACTATCTTTCACATTTGTTTATTTATATAAATGTGAAAATGATTTTTTTGTTATGCTTCTTTTGGTATCAAAATTGCTAGGAGCCATGGCTTAGTGGTTATTGTACATGATTGAGACATGCCAAAACATGGTGCTTAACAGGAAACACAGGGTTGATTCTGGTCTGTCATGTGCCATTTACGTTAAATTTAATTATGGATTTCAGCTCTTATTCGTGTTTGTTCTTTATTGATTTAATTTTAAACTAGTTGATATGCAGAGTCAAGTTTATTAGCAATCTGTTTATGTAACTGTAAAATATGATCGTTTCTGCTCTGTGTAAACTTAATAAATGTCTTAATGGCATCAAAGCTAGCACAGTAACAATGTTTTAACATTTTAATTTCTTTGAGGGCTTTGCTGGAACAGACCTTTGAATGTTGTTTTCAACTCATGCTCATTTTGTGTGCAGCCAACTACTCACTCATTCTGTTGTTAATACAGAATATTGTTTTGTTTCTATAAGCCAAATCATTTATTATTTGTTTATTGCTAAACATTAGGCATTTGCAAGTTGCTGTGCCAAAGTAGGCTTGTGGAAATTGGATTTGATTCTGAGTTGTGCTGAAGACTTCAGAGGTATCTAGTGAATTAAGATAACAGGCATTCATTGCTCATTAGCACAGTGCAGTAGTCAAGAATGATTGAGAGCATGTGGTTACTGCTGACCATGAAGAACATAATGAATTGTGTTTTCTTTAGACATTGTAATAGTGTGACATTAAACATTACATTCACACGAATTAGGGTAATTATGATACAATATAAATATTCTTTTAAAAGTGATTTTACAAACTGAACAAAATCTGTATTCTTATTATGCAATCTGAACTGAAGACCTGTTTAAGAACTGTTTCATTTGATTCTGATTGACCATAATTCTGTAGAGAACACACAGATTCCTGAGGCACTAAGCAGCCCAATGGTCTGCTGTCCTCATTAGACCCTTCAGTCTTAAACTCCTCTTAATGCTGGAGACGTCGCATACAGACTGAACAAATTACCCAGACATACAAGTGAGCTTTCAGTTTGACCAAATACACCATCCTTAATTATTGGAACTAATGGTTATTTGAGCAATATTTAGTTTGTTCTTCATGTTTTGAAGATGATAATGTTCTGAGTTACGAAGAATTTGCAAATAAGAGTGAATTAACTGTGGTTCAGCTGCATGAAACAGCCAGGCTCTTGGCTCATTTTGTTGACTGCCCTCTTCAGGTTTACTAATTACCACAGGGAAACCCCCAGCACACAAAGGCACTATCTCACACCTGGAGCCCCCCCATTTAAGAGACACTAATGAGGAGATCATTAATAAAAGCCAAAATGAGCATCTCTGAGCTTTCGCACCACAAGGAAATCAATTTAAGTCTACATACTTGCTTAATTAGGCTGTGAGGCATGTCTGCTCTGGGGCTGGAAGGGGGTCACCAGCCTAGAAGTACATAAGGCGGGGGTGAGGAGTGTAATACTAGACTAATGATGATGGTGGGGCTCACCACCTACTGCTGTTTATAAAAAATGTAATTTTATACTTGTGGGTCATTGATTCAGAATAAACGATGGGTGATAATTGTCTGCCTATCACATTTTTTAATGATGTAAAGTATATTTCGGTAGCAAATCAACAGTGAAACTCTCTTAAGCATTTCCACTGTACGTCAAACATTTGTATTAGTAAGATTGTCCTGTAAATGTATTTCATTGCACTATATATTTTTGGGCCATTTAGCAAGTATTGTGTAGATTAGTATTTATGTATCGATCTGAGGCATGTGTAGCTTTGTTTATTGTCTAGAATTATCCTAGATGGTCAAGTTAATAATGGATTTGGTGGATGTTTGTCCAGTAAGTAAAGGTTAAGATGATTCGTGCTTTTTTCAAAGGTGCATAAATCATCCTTGTGTAAATGTCTTTTGTCCTATTGTGTGAACTTTATTGACGGATTTTCTAAAGTCACATTTATCAAAGCAGAGAGTTTATGTTGTGTAATTTTTCTTGATTCATGTAAAACGACTGTGTCATAAATCAAGAAACAAACACTTCACGTTATTATCTGTAACAGATATGTCTGTCATTGTCAATTATATTTTTGTTTGTGATTGTACAAAACCCTGGAAAATTAGGTTTCCCAGCTTCTCTGCACAAATAGTATCAGTGTTAATGTGCTTTAACGTTTTGTGCTTTAAAGTTGTTGTTACCCAGTTTTTTTCAAAGTTTTTTTTATTTATAAATAAAAAAATCTTCCCAAACAACTTCCAGTTAAATTTTTTTTAGGTCACATTGGGTTCAGTTGTCCAGTGCCCTTTGACCCTCCTAACAGCGGGGGATTTGTGCTAAAATGCAGTAGTTTTCTGTACTCAAACCTCGTTTCTGACTCTTTCACCTCCTTTGTGTCTCATTCCTCCACCTTCACATGCACTCCTCTGCTGCACTTCTCTTTTTTTTTTTACTAGATTGTTTCTTTTTTTCTGCTTTTCTTGTCTCCATTTTACTGCCACAGCACTAACATTCAACTATTTATGGCTTTCAAAATATCTTCAATGATATCTTTTGTTCTTTGTGTAAAAGGCTACGCAGGTTCTTTTTTAATCAATTATGCATGTGACAGTATGCAATCACAATCTTGATGAAGCTGATGAATTATGCACGCTCATCTAATTAAATCTCTCTCTCTCGTTTCATCTTTTCTAGCTCACTTAATCTTGGTTTATTCCAATCTCCAACATCTTTTGGTCTTTGTCTTCCTATATGCTTATCTTTTCCACAATGAGGGCGTGTCCAAGTCCTTTGTTTGTTATGGTTAGATATCCCGCATGGGCTGTTTTTCCTTGAATTAATTCAGAAAAATAATTGTTTGGCTTAATGCAAGCCTGGTCTCATTTATTTAACAGGAACGTATCCAGAAAGAAAGTCACTTGAGAAATGAGCCCCTTGACATTCTTAATCACTTCATCTGACTACATTTATTAGGAACGCCTTCCTCAAACTTAAAAACCCAATTTATGAATTTAAGTACAACTGTTTTCTCACGGTTAAAGCATTTTAAAAGTGCTGATCTGAGTCTTTGTGCATGTGAACCATGGGGCTGGATAACACTTCATGACTTTTGGCCTGGTTTGCAACTGGGATGAGCTGGCGCTAGTTGCGGTAAGTTGGAAACAGTCTGCAAATTTTAGCCAGTTGGCCAGAAAATCTATAATGGGTAAAACCCAGACACTTAGACCATGATTCCATTCAGTTGGAATATTTCAACCTCATTTTGAGGCGACTTTAAACAATCTTGTAGCGTATGATGCTCCACAGCTCAAATTTAAACTCGTACAATGACCTGCAAATGAAAAAGGAGCAGGATTTTAAAAGTCATGTGGTATAATCCAGACTCTTCCTAATTTATTGGAAGTATTAAAAGACTCCTCACATTTCCTGTAAAGAGAGTAAACATATGTGTGATTACTGAGCCTCCGGGTGTGTTTTGTGATTACACCTGCATGCTTTCCTTAACCACATGGCATCTGGGTTTAGCTAACAGCACATGCGATTTCTCTCCCACCTACAGTAATCAATAGTAACAGCTGCAGCTGCTCTCCAGCATAGAAGGAAAAGCTCAGCCAGTGTGGGACACTGTGTCTTGTATGGGTTACTCTCTCTCCCTCCAAGTCTTGTATGGGTCTCTCTCTCCCTTTCTCTCTCTATATCTTGTATAGGTCACACGCTCTCTCTGTCTTCTATGGGTCACTTTTTTTTCCTCTGTATGTCTTTTATTGGTTACTGTCTTGTAGGGGTCACCATCTTTATGTCTTGTATTTTTATCTTAATGGCCATCTGTCTTCTTAATATCCAGTACATCTTTCACCTTTGTGTGTGTGTGCGCGCATGGGTCTGGTATCTCGCTCACTCCTGTTGACTCCATTTTTTAAATCTGCCATTCAAACTTTTAATTTCTCATTTGACTCAATTTTTTTCACCTGTTCTTTAAACTCAGGCATACTTTCATTTCCACTTGTACTCATTCAACATTTCTCCTAAACCGATTTGTCTCCCTGCCTCTCACATTTCACCTGCCTCACGTCAGTCTTCTGCAGTTTGTGCTATTATAAACCTTCCATCAATTTGCTTGACAGTTTATTTTTTATATGGGTAGTATTTCATTTTAGCCTTCTGTTGTGTAAATAAAGCTTGATAGATAGATATAAACTGTAGATGAAAAAGTGACAGAAGGATGGAAAAATTCCACAATATTTAGTCCAATTTGCATCTCTGATGAAGTGTAGTGTTATTCAGCTAGATTATTACATTTCAGAAGAAAATATGAGTGTGGCTTGAGCCAAAGGGTTTTTGCCTGAGCAAAACCCTCCAGCATGATGCTAGTATGTTGCACTTAGTTGCCAGAGCATTGCTATGCAGTTGCTAAGGTGTTCTGATTTCCCTTTAGCTTATGGCAATGTGGTTGCTAAGATGTCCTGAGTGGTTGCTAGGTCTTTGCTTACTATTTCAAGGTGAAGAAGCCTTCACCTATATTTCAGAAGTATTTGTATCACCTTCTGAATTTTTTATCTTTCTCTCTCACTCACACGCACACACTCACACACAAGAAGAAATTTTGAAGAATGTTGACCTTGCATTTTTCTTTTGTAAATCCAGTCAAAGCCAGTGGTGACTCACTCAGCCAGTCAGTCTTCGAAACATCTGCCTTTGTGTTCCACAGAAGAATAAACACAAAAGAAAAAAATGCTGTGTCAGCATTCTTCTTATTTTCTCTACTTGCGTTCCACTGAAGAAAGTACTGATTTGGAATAACATTATGCTGAGTAAAAGATGACATGAGCTTCTTTTCTTACCCATCTGTCCCTCGTCTGAATTGTATGGTCAGTAGGTATAGCCATACAATGTAGCGAGTGTTTGCTTTCTTTTTAGTTTCAACTTCATCATGGGAATAAAATGCCCTTCCACACCCAAGCAGTGCTTCTTCTTGTAATCCACACATTAGAAACAATTATCAATGATATTCACCTCTGTTTAAAACACTGGACTTGCACTATATTGGGAACTGTCTTTTGGTCTAACAAATTGGTTGTTTGATGATTTTCTGTGTTATTTGAATAGGAGCAGATAGAAAGGCTGATAAATGTTAACCTGATATAATCTCATGCCAAAAGATAATAGTCAGGAGCGAGTACATTTTGAGGAGCCTTTAACAAAAGAGTGTTGCTATAAAACCTATAAACCTTGTTTAAATCAATTGTAATAAAATCTAAGCCTGCTAAATCAAATGTGGTTGGAGCATGAAACAAGATCTTTTGTAAAGTAATCCAGCAAATGTTTTAAAGGGCTTGTGTTGCTGGAGAAGCAGATGGAGGCAATCCAATAAAGAATATGGACCTCCTCTTTAAATCATTAGTCCTGTGGAAGCCATCACATTTACAGGCCAGACACAGCCCCTAAAGGACTGTTCACACTGGGACCAGTTTTAGGCCTGAAATATCGGCAAGATGAACTTCTTAACTGCAGTCAATGGTTGTCAATACAACTTATTTTATATGGAGAAGAGACAGTTTTTTTGTGTTCCCTTGCAACCGTTTGTGATGTCATGCAGTAACTTTTTACATCCTATATTTTTGAACCAATTTCAAAATTTCTTTTATTTATTGACTTTTAGTTTGTAAATTAGTCCATTGAGTGGCATTGTGTGTGTATTCCTGTTTATGTTACTGTTATAATGTTATGGAGTAGACAGGCTCCAATTACATGCATTCCTTCATTAACTGCTTTGAATATGACCTTTTTATTGATTCATGAATGCACATTCTCCCTCTCTCTGGTTTTCTTCTTTTTCATTTACACACTCAAACACAAATCAGATTTTATATCTTATACATCCTCCTGGCATAATAAAGTGATAAAGTTCTTCAACACAAGATATGACAGTCGTAGGGTAATAAACTGATTTTATGAAACTGTTAGTTCACCCTAAATTCTGATTGGATGAGCTGATTTCAGATTTGATTTACAATTCTAACAAACGCAAACCTGTGACTGCATGCTCTATATTAATTCTCCAAGTATCAAGCCATTGTAAATGGCCTACAGTTGAGCTAATAAACTATTAGTGTCCAGAATAATTGTTTATTCCAGCCATTGTTGAATTACCCATTTATTAAAAGCTGGCGTTTGTCATCATGTTGTCTTCATAGTTAAAGGGTAGATAGTTTATAGTACAGTAAAATCTGTCTGGACTATATGGACAATGTACGTTTACATTGGTTAGTCAAGTCTTTGTTGTAGCTGTATGAGTTTTTCTGGCCAACTATTGCTAGAGCACTAAAAGTGATTAATCTAAAGACTTGATTAGAGGGCTGAACATCTTCTGACCTAATGCAAACTTTAAACATAATTGTGCAACATGTACAAACACACACATACATATATACAGTACAGTGTCACTGGTTTGGAAGTCCTCCATTATGATGCTCCCCTAAGCCCATTTCTCTTCTGTTAAAAGCTTGTAATAATGTCTTCTCTCTCTTGGTGTCATATAACAGATTATGGATATGTTGGGGTGACTTGCCATGGGAACCTTTTGCCTGACTGACCTGAGATCAGTCATCATTATCTGTGGAATTTATCACTGACTATGCAACACGATATCAAGCCTCCCTCAATGCATATCCTTCAGATCATTGCACGGCATTTTTTGTTTGTCATGATTTGTTAATGGAATAAAATGTATATCCATCCACAACGACATGTAAACAAAACCCTGGTGCGTTATTCTGCATCAGTAAAATATAACTGCTTTATAATCAAATAAACTATAAATCTGGTTAGTCTTTACGAAAGCAGTCGCATTTGGCAGTAAATATTTATAAAACAAAGCATGTATGGATTTTCTGTGGAAGCCTGTAGCCGTTATCTATCATTAGCTCTCTTGAGTGGACTTGAGTGTTTTTAAATATGTAATTTAAACAAGATGGTTGTGAGAAAGGGCTTGATGCAGAATAAAATGGATCTTTTGCTTGGCTTCTTCCAGCTCTTCACGATGCTCTGTAGTTTTAGATACAAGCGTTCTCCCTGTGACTTAGACACACAGCGTTTGTGCGCATCTGTTAAAGTTCACTGCATAAGGCAATGTGTTGTGTGTTGTAAATGAGCCATTATGTAAGACCCTTTGGAAAGCTGTGCACTCACCCTCTGTCTGTTTTTCTGCCCTCTCACTCACTCGTTCACTAGCTCATTCATTTACTCAATCTCAAAGAGTTTCTCTCTTTATTCTGTCAGTCTCTCTCCTTCACTCCTCTGCCCTCTACCAGGACCTGTGTTAGAAGTAATATGTTTTCTCCCACAAGTCCTCTGCTTGTGCTTACAGGAGTATCTAAGAGATTAGTAAGAAAAACAGTTGGAGAAATGAGGATTGTTTTGGTGTGTTCTGTTATGTAGAAATATGAGAAGGTGCTGCTCTGTTGATCTGGCTCTGTTCCATTACTGTATGTGAATTTGTGAGTACAGTACAGCTATGTTCCATTTGCAAATTAATCAACTCTGCCTATTTCCACACAAGACCTCTCACAGCTTGTTCCATACTAAAAAAATTGGACATCCAAACTCCAGTAGATACACTTTCAGCCCAAATGGAACAATGGTCATAACCATATAAAATCTCCATCATACTTCCACAAACTTTTTATGTTGATATGATTCATAAGTCCCTCTATTAGCACTTAAAATCCTGGAGCAGTTCCTGTCAGACTTGGTTCTTGGCTTATTTGAGCGCTGACAGCTCTTCTCTCTTTGTTGCTGTTTTGATAAGGTCAGCGCTGCTTGACTCTGGGGCTCATCCAATAGATGTCAACTATATGCTGAAGCTATTGTTTTGCTCTCAAGTCATGCAACCATCTGATGGCATGTCCTTTTAAAGGTTTGATGAGCAAAGTTCAACTCATTTGTCTCACTCATTTGTAGTAGTGGTGGTCTATAAGTTTGATTCACTATCACTGCCAGTATAATGTAAACAAATGTGTTTTTTTTTTAATATTGTGTGTTGTTAAGAGTAACTACAGCATACCGGTTCCACATGCTTTTGTATTAACAGATGATGTTAGAGTCTATTTTAATGACATAAATCTTGTAATTGTGGCATGTAGGATAGTTATGCTGCTACTTTATATATTTACACATTGGCAGAGGTGAGAAATGGAAAAACAGGTGAAGTTCACAGCTGAGGTTTAAACATCTCAGGGTGGTGATGAGACTAAATTCCCTTAGTTTGTGTATGCTGGCCGCTGACACACATTCATTTTATATAAGAATATCTTCTGGTGTCTTCTGTACTTTATTGAAGCTGCAGTTGTTTTATGATCTTTCAGTTCTTTTATCTTTTAGTGATGATCTTTAAATTGTTTTCATATTAAGTGAGAGATACTATCTTTGCAGTTGGCTGTGTTCCTGAAGAACCTGTAATCCATCACTTCAGTGGGTTAGCAAAGCACCTGTGTGACCTGCTGCTAATTCTTCACATTAAGGAGTGTTGTGTGACACTACCTGCAGATTGTTGTACAGATTTATGATCGTGCAGATTCAGCTAAAATGGGAAAAATAAATGGTTAAATAAAGCAGCGTTTGGTATTTCTGAAAGTTTAACTGTTAGGAAGCCTCATGTATTCCTTTCCTCATACCTCAGTAGCACAATCTCTATTCCCTGCTACAGGATTGATGATGTTTGTGTCTGATGCATCAGAGAACAGTCCAGATTTAGATGGATAATGAATTATGAGGCTATGAACCAACATCTTCCTGTATTGTGACTTCTGTTGAGCTCAGTTTATTTTTCTCTCTATACTCTCATCTGAACTCTCCACTGCTTTCATTTTTTACACTGTCTACTGGGCTGTCAGTCAAATAAAGGTGGAAGGTTTGTACATGAATTTAATAATTTTACTGGCTATAGAATGGATCATGATGCAGTCATGATTTTTGCAATCTTGGTTGTATATCATTACAGATAAAAATACATTATGAAAGTTGTATATATAGGAATCATATATTGGGAAATGAAACCTTGTATCATTTCAGTCTGTAATGAGAGCTGTTCCATCTTTCAGATTGGACAGTGATAAAATAACAAAGCATCAAAGCTCTTGATTCATGATGAAAGCGGGAAGCAATGCAGTTACATTGTTCAGTCACACACGTTCTGACTCAAGTCAAAGCTGCCATTTGGCATCTGGCATTTTTATGTTTTGTATTCACAAAGACTGGCCACCTCTAGAGGGCTGGAACATACGGAAAACAGGGTGGTCCCACAAAACAAAGTTGTTCCTGCCAATAAACACGGGCCAATATTCATTGG
>JBAJNP010004338.1:0-34077 GCA_036877545.1 Yasuhikotakia modesta | reverse complement strand
TTGTTTCGGCGCAGTTGATGTTTATGCAAATTCTGGCTGCAACCATGAGACGCAACGTGGGCTTGAAAACAATGCAGGTAAAACCACATATTACAGTAGATTTATCTAAAAGCAGATTCATTTATAATTGTTGTTGTTTATGAGCGACTATCATCAAACTTCTCTAGCTTTTTGAGAACCGGAAATTGCGCATTTAATTCACGTTTTGTTTGGTTTCCTTCAGACTTTAGCCTCGAAGGACATCCGCTGCGAGGCTGTCAGTGATCCAACCTGTCTTTCACAGACACACAATAGGGGCTCTTTGTTTACACGATGGTTGTGTCTGGACCGAACCAGAAGTCCGGCGCGTTGTCGGCGCGCAGACGGCGCACTAGACACTGACCTTGAACCGCTATTTTCTCAACTTTTGCCATCAACCTGGTAAGAAAATATTACATTAAACTACGATTTTCAAGCGCTAGTATTAAAGCCGCGTTGTTTCAGGCGACAGCCTGTTTGTGACCAAATGAAGTTGTTAAACCTATTTTAATTTTGGGTGAATAAGTAACTTGGTTAACTGTTGGTTTTGTTCTTGAAGAATGAGGTGATGAACTAATCCAGACTGACTAACAGAAACTAAATGACAGAATTAACTAGTAGCATAAGGTGCGTTTTTTAAATAGTAGCTACATGTCATGTTACCATAGATTCGTTTTTAATTCCACGTTAACTTAACACATGAACTTAACACGATGAAGTCCGAGCATTTGTGTGAAATGTTTGCTAGCTGTTGAAGTTTCTGTGCATGGGGTGTGTGTGTGATGTTCACTGGTGTACATGTGTGTTTTGATGAAGGTTTTTAGACAAGCTCCAGGCGTAGAGACTGTATCTGTGCGTCTCAGACATGGCAGTAAAAATCCTCGGCCAAATCAGAAACAGTATTTGTAGTTTTTTTGTTGTTGTTTTTGGTCTGTTATAGATTGTGGGCGTTTACGTTCATCTTTGGAATGAACTTAACACCGGATATCCGTAGGTTTTATATAGTCTAGATAACTATCGCTTAAGTTTGTGTTTGTGGTTTTTCTTGTTTTTGTTGGTTGTTTTAGAAACAAAGTAAATAGTCACACACACACACACACACACACACACACACACACACACACACACACACACACTAATCGAACGCTTTTGTTTTTATGGCTCAAGACTCGTGTAATAATTTTAAAGTCATTTTTATTTTTTATTTCACTATGTAAAAATAATTGAAAGATACGATTGAACATGCAAACATCAGTTGAGCTGTTCTGTGTCAGCACGCAACAGTTAGAATTAACTTTCTTAATAAAATTATACATTTCAGAGCATTTTTCTGTTTTAATAATATGTCAGATATTTGCACACATGATTATAATTAAGTCGTAATGGTCGTTCGCCCTCCAACTACAAATAGAAAGTGGACAGCCAAGCCTAAAATATTGACCAATATTGCGTGACTAACCTTTGATGCATCTGTTAAATGATTGATTATTTAAAAAAATACAATAACTGTAAATGCAAAAGTCAGAATAAAAGCCTCATAGCCACGGAAACTGTGAGTTTTGCATCACTGCGAAACACTTTGCACATGTATAATAACTGCAGGTTAATGCGGGCGGTGGTTTTGTCAACATTTAGTTCTCAACTGTTACACACGTCGTAATGTTGCGACGTTTCACTGTATATAAGATCCATTCGCTTGACTTTGTGTGTATTTACAATCAAAAATCAATTAATGTTATTCGGCGTGATGTATTTGGAGAGGTTGGATCATTTTAATACCTTCTGCAAGCTTGTTAAATTCATATAAAAGAATTGTGGGATGTGTTACAGTCCTCCAATAGTTTGACTGCGAGTATTTATAGGGTGTATCTGTTAAAGTTGTTCATACGAGGTGTACTCGAGTATATTATTAAAATGCAGACTGCGCTCTTAAAATAACCTTATAGAATATCAGCGTCTTTTACGGAGCCAGTGGTCCCAACCTGCTGACCTCAGTACAGTAAATATGAGATGAGCTGTGCATCACTATTTCTTTAAAACAAGCCTGTAAAGTTGCTCTATCGCAGCTTTATATGACACTGAATTCAGCCGTAATTTGTTTGAAAACAATGTCAAGCGCTCGCCGCTTCAGCCAAACGAGAGTTTCTCGGGAAAAAAGGTGTTTTATTTATGTCACTTTTAAACGACTCCCGTGAAAAGAAGATGCGTTTAGCTATGGGGAACGAAAACGAGGTTTTACATTTTAATACGTTCGTTTATGGTATTTTTAAAAAGCATATAAAAGCCGCAATACAGAAGTTAATGTTTTGTTTTGTCTGAAATGGACCGAGTGGGCGGTACCTCCAGTTCCGGCACGTGACGTGGAAATGCCCAATCAGGTGCACCTCCAGGTTTAACTACGTTAAATGTCAGATTGCAATAAACTAGAAGCTGTTGGTCTGGCCCGCGGAAATGGGCGAGCATAATCTTCTTAATCCTGGGTTTGTGGGACCTTTGGTAAACATCCACACTGGAGACCGGTTTTACTTTCCCAATTTCAGAGCCTCCGGAGGACAGCTGGCGGGGCTACCGTCTCTCTCGTACCCCAGACGGGACAATGTTTGCTCGCTCCCGTGGAATCCATCGGAGTCGTGCAATGGTTATCCACAGTCGTACTTTAGCAGCCCCGTATCCATTAATCCCTCTTTTAATCGATCTTGTGAAATAACGCGACTAGACGAAAGCAAATGTTATTATGGCAACTCCAGCGGTACCAGAGAGTCTTGTTCAGACAACAACAGCCTCAAACGAGAGGAGCGAGGGCGAGATACATCAGTGTCGTCTGATCACGGGATGCACAATGGGATGGGCAACAGTGGCACATTCTCAAAGTATGATTATGGCTCCGAGCATCTGACCCAAGACCCGCCGTCCTGTCAGTCTCTGGAGTCCGACTCCAGTTCTTCTGTGCTCAATGAAGGAGGAAAAACTTCATCGAGCGACCCACAAACCCAGCTGGTACCGCAGGGGAACCACGCGAGCGCTGTCGCCGGCGGAACAGGTTTGTCCCTCGCGCTCATTCACAGCTAGAACACAAGAATAGCACACGTTCCTCAGATAACGTTCAATAACTAAACTTTGCTTTCGGTATGTTTTGCATGCTAGTTTATCTGTGCATTCATTTTTTGATAACTGTTATGATTTTCCTGCATGCGTGGTTGTCCAAAGGCCACTAGGGGTTGCCCTAAAATTCTCCACGTTAACCAGTTTAGGTGATCATTTATACAACCAGTAAACACACCATCAAATTCTGCAAACCCCGTTGACGTCTGTCGTTTCTAACATAAAAAGAAAAATTACAATTTTAACATTAACAAATGTAGAATTTCAGACTTCAGTGTTTTTAAAACAAACGTGTTAAATGGAGATAGCTCTGTTGACAGAAACGATGGCGTTTTAGTGACTCGTAAACTGGATTAATATCTGTTGCCGTGCAGCAAAAACTCATTTAAAATGCATTCAAATCGTTAAATAGTTAGTGTTCGTAGAAAGGGATAATGTGCATTTAACGCGATGAATGGCACGTTCCTCGACAGATAACTGCATGTATTACACCCGGTTCTCACTGAATCATGACCAGTTTCCAAAATAACAACCCGGTGGCGCAACACGAAGTGAGACAGAAATGTATATTTTATGCTATAAGGGTGTGGTGAGATTTTAACGCACGGCGGTGGCCTCAAAAAAAGATGAAGATGAAGATGTTCTCCAATGACCTGTGCTTTGTCCTCTCTAGGTGCCCCGTGGTACCCGATGCACACCCGGACCCGCAAGAAGCGAAAGCCCTATTCCAAACTACAGCTGGCCGAGCTGGAGGGAGAGTTCATGATGAACGAGTTCATCACCCGACAGCGGCGCAGGGAGTTATCTGACCGCCTCAGCCTCAGCGACCAACAGGTTAAAATCTGGTTCCAAAATCGGCGGATGAAGAAAAAGAGACTCTTGCTGAGGGAACAAGCTTTGTCCTTCTTTTAAGGAGACACTAATGTGCATCGCTTAATAGTCCAGCAGCAGTATTTAGTTCGTGGTAATCCGGCACATTTTACTCTGAAAATCTTGCCCCACGACGCGTTTAATAAAGCGGAAAATAATTCAGAAACATGCTTGGGGCTCGCGACCAAATGTTGGCTTAAACCTCGCTCTTACTGTTACTGTGTCTGGTGTTTATTTTAGCGGGTTTATGCATAGGATGGGAGAGATTTATGCAAAGTATTACAAGTGAAAAAGCTGTCGAAACTCTATCTCTTACTTTATTAAATAGTGCTAGTTGTTAATCCAGATAGTATATAAGCTGTGAGAGCATTTCGGACAATTAAATGCGTTCTTATCAGTCTTAACAAGTTTAAAATGGCCGCTGGTTATTTATTATCAGAGATTTAATAAGACTGATTAAAATAAGGCAGTAATATCAACACGTGTCATGGTAAACGTTCAGTGGTGTGAACTGAACAAATGGCCTGTACGCTTTTAAACGGTCTGAAATGAAATACGTGGCGTATGCAAAAAAAAGTCCTTAGACGTTCAAAATCCTCCGTCTACGTTATTTTGACGTTTTTCGTCGTGTAATCGTCTTTCAACCTGCTTGTGTGGTCAAGCCTCGTCCCCGTTAGGCGGGCGGCACGTTCACGGTCACGGGCACGCAGTTAGTGCCCTAGACTAGTGGCCCTAACTGGTACCAAACCGAATAACCAGTTCATGACCAGTTTATTTGAATAGACTTTGATATCGCATTAAGGTTTCTGATAAATCTTAGGACTTCACACCATCTATAACCTGATTCTGTCCGAAGTGTAAATAAATAGATAAACGCAGTAAATAAATACAGATAAATAAGCTGCTGTTACTGCTAATCACTCTCAATGTAGTGAACGCTTCATCTTATTATCGTTGCTGGACGCATCAATTTCCCATAAACGATTGCGCGTCCCCTGATTCGTGTTATATTACTAGCTGAGCTCTAGTTAATGAATCACAACAGCGCTGCTGGGAGCGAGACGCAGCGACACGACGCGTTACGGATGATCCTGATCTCAAATTAAAACATAGATAAAGTCGTTTAAAAACGCGACGGAGGGTTTTACTGAGGAAAAAAATAAAAATGTCCCAACCTTGTTTTGCAATTTAGCGGGGCCCGTCCGGTTATTTACTCGTTATTTATTCGATATGTGGTCGAATAAACGCCAGTGAAATATTATTTGCTGCATGATGAATATAAAGCCTGTAGTTAGACGGTGACAGAAACACACGTTCAACTATTTTTAATGTGAAATGGCGCATGTTTTATTTTAAACACTTTATCAAAGCAAAAAAAGTTACTATATAAATGTGATTTGTTTATTATTAGCGGTAATAGAGTGAAAGAATTTATACTGTCGGTCAGTCGGTGCTACGTCATTTCCTTATGACTGACTGAACTTGGCGACTGATCTTTGCTTTACTTTTTGTCACTATGGAAAGTACATCATCAGCAACTATATAAATATGTCGTGCTCTACCCTCTTTATAATTGTTTTGTGAATTTGTTTGTTGTATATTTTTGTGTTGCATTCCTTTGTACGATTACAAATGTCCTGTAAATAAAGTTACGAGTTCATGAATGTATCCATACTCCATATATGTGTAACCTCACAGTTTCTGAAGAATAAATTCTTTAAACCTAATTTTATCTTATATTTCTCTGTTCAATCATTTTAACTAAACTAACATTTTAACAACAGCGTAATAAAACCCTCGCAAACTGTCGAACATTATAAGGATCGTTTTATCTATAATCGTCGGTAGCTCTTTGTTTAGCATGTATTTTGTGGATTTGATGTTAAATGTGTTCTTGTCTTCTGCACTTAATGGTCACTAACTGTGGGTCTGAATGTATTTAAAGCAGCAGTATTAATGTGCTTTTTTCTACTGGTTAAATGGCAAATACATCCACCTAGTGGATAAATTCAACAGAAGCGCAGGACCAACTGTACAAACGTGTAATATTTAGTCAGACTGTATTAGAATAGCGGATGTGTGTCCAGTGCTTTGGTCCTTTAGTTTATTGCCGCATGTTCACTCTGCAAAAAACAGCAAAATAGTTTTTCCCCTGTTTGCTGGATTCCTCATAAAAACGTTTCTTAGTGCAGAACTCTAGGGTCAACTTGCAATGTGTTTTATTGCTCATAGTAAGTCTGTTGTATTGTTTCTCCAAACGTATAAACATTGTAATAGTAATACAGGCTAAAACTGAATCGTTTATTTTTAGACTCCTACAGTCTCGTGTCAGGCCTTTAGACGTTCTTCAAAACAAATGCGTGCCGGTCTTGATGAATTTTATGCGTTTTGAGGCGCTTTGACTTTGAGACTGACCAAATCTGTTTATGGCGACTAGTCTCCCGGCTCAGAGGTCATTCAACACCTCCGTGTCCTTCACGAAACCTGTGTTGTCATGCTCTTTACTAACCGTTGCTCCATCACAGACGTGTAGAAGGTTTGCGTGTGAGGACAGTAAGACAAGTATTCGTTTAGCTTCAGGTATATCCGCGCCTGTAGCATTATTATTTTGCTTATGCAGCCGTTTAACTGCGTTGGCATCTGTTTGCACATTTTTGCAGTGTCAATGTGTGCATGGCGCTAAACAAAAGATTGATTCATCTTTGACTGAATCCGTCAATCCAAACACTTTTGCACGTCTTTCGTTGCATTTGAAACTATTGCACAAGTGAATATTTTTACTAATGTAGGGTTGAGAGTTTTCGTAGCAAACCGTATTTTTTCTATTATTTATTGTGTTTTGTTGTCTTTTTATTTGATGTTTAATTAGGCAGTTTAAGGTCACGTTTCGCACCATTAAAACGTGTTTAATTTAATTTAAAGGCCACGTCCTTAAATTGATACCAACAATTTCAGCTCTCGCTGATGTTTCTCGTGTTATTTACGTCTATATGTTTTTAAATGTTAACATTATTCACCGTTGCTTTGTAACAAAATAAATACTTTAAGTATATTGACGTGGTTTGACTCTTCTTGAGGTCTAATTTTGGAGACAGCTCTGATTAACAAGTAAACGACTAGCATTTATTTCAGGGTTTTGGGTACAGTGTGTTCCAGCCATGCCTAATTCTACCTATATATTGAAAACATCTCCACTGCGTCATTCATAATGATCATTGCCTGGCTATTTGTTTCCGGTTTATTGCTGTTTTAAGCGCTCTGAACTCTTTCCAGGGCAGTAATTTCTCACGAGAGAACATGTTATAGTGTTATAGTAATCACATTTATGTGTAAATGTGATTACTGATTTAAGTCTTTAAGCGATAAGTCTCTACTGTATACTTGGCAACTTGTTTGCAACAGAAGTAAATAAATAACCTGATCTGATGCTAAACTATATTAAGTCAAAATAACTGAATACAACAACATGAAAAGTTTGCGCCATGACGCGGTGTAGTTAGTGCATCTATAAATGTTTTGTAATGAAGGAATCGCATTTTAGCGACAACAGTAGAGCTGCAAACACTTGGTAGGACCGTGAGTATCATCTGGGCCTTCTGCTGCAGCCCACCCCTCGCGTTAGCATCGCTTTGGTGGGCGGGAGCAACGCGCAAATTGAAGGTCAAGTTAGTGTGTCTCTTACTAAGTAACCAATTCTGCTAGTATAGACGAAATTCAAGAGTCCGAAGATGCACCGGTTACATACAATAATATAAAATATTTTATTAATGCAGCTACTGTTTCACTCACATCAACCATTCATTTAACTGCTTTATTTCGCACGATGAAAATAAGCAACACGCCTAAAAGCACAAATAAACTATTACTATATAAAAGTATAATAAGAGTATTTTACGCTTTTATGTGATTTACGGACAAAAACATTGTTGGATTTAACTTTTGCTTCTTATCGGCATTCTGTATTGGAGAATAAATAAGTTGGACATATTTGAGAACATGTACCACAGACACGTTTTACTTGCCTATATAATCGTGTATCCAGTAATAGTTAAATTATTCTCACTGTCCGACCATGTGAAATGCCAACACAACAGTTTTGAACTGTTCATTTTTTAAAGATAGTGTGTTGCTTTTAAACTAAGCAGTAACAACGCTGTGTCATGTAAGAACTGTGTTGAGCACATACCTTAATCTCGCCCTTAACACGCCGTGATGGTTTCAGCCAGCCGCCGTAGCCAAATCGGGTTGACAAATAAACACTCGGTGCCTAAGAAAGTTACATGATCTGACAGGGATCCAGTCTGAGAGAAACATCTAATTATTCATTTCATCTCAAAGTTTCGACATTTTCTTCTTGGTAACGTCAAGGATAAAAAATAGAGTCTCGGTACAAGAATAAGATGCCTCATTTGGTGTCTTAAAGGACATTTACACTGTAGTCTGAGCAGCAACTTGACGCATATTCAGACCGTCTCTCTGCTTCACTGAAATGAGCACAAATATGATCGAAGGTAGAAACAGAAACTCAAAGACAGGCATGTGTCCGTATTTGCGCGTTTTCTTCCTCTGATGTACCCAGTTATCCAGTCACACAGATGATGTCTTTTCATACAAGAAAATGCGCACAAATTCACACATTATTCATCTGAATTCACACCCTTTATTCGTGTCCTTAAATAAACAGTGATGCACAAATAAGAGATTTTCTATTAGAATAGACACCTAATTTTTTAACAATATGTCTTTCCCGTGTTCTTTAATAAATGTATTTGTTGTAAGAGAACTAAATATTTAACCTTGTTTTATACATTTTTGACCAATCAAAAAATGAATATAAACGTACA
This sequence comes from Yasuhikotakia modesta, assembly GCA_036877545.1. Lineage (NCBI taxonomy): Eukaryota > Metazoa > Chordata > Actinopteri > Cypriniformes > Botiidae > Yasuhikotakia > Yasuhikotakia modesta. The sequence goes on along the minus strand of JBAJNP010004338.1, from coordinate 25,243 downwards.
CGATTGAACGAGTTATTTTTTAAACCAATTGTACGTCGAGCAGCAAAATAATTCGTCGAGTAGTGAAAACATTGAGCATTAATATTTCTCGATATTTCTACACACACTATTATTATGGATTTACTGCAGAACAAAGAACGGGCTTCTTTCATAAGGATTTATTGCTGTGATGCAGAGTAATGAGCTTGTGGTATTTGTGTGGTTTTGAATGAAACTGCTGTATTTGGTTGCTGGTTATCTGTACTAATGCTTCACTGCTAGTGAATGCGCTAACAGAGACCAGTAAACGCGAGGCCCATTTTTGTTGTTGCTTGAAACTGTTCACAGCTCATACCAGCGCGTTTAACAGCCCGACTTACATCCAATTAAATGTATCTAGGCCATGAGGGGACAGTAATGTTATAACACGGTTTCCTTTTTTGGCCCCAGTGAGGTTCTCGCCCTGTAGAGTTAAACTGAAGGGCCTTTGAGTGTTGCGACTGTTGTGGGTCTTGTTGTTGATGCAGTGCGACTGCGGAGTATGTCTGATGCCTGTCCACGGTCCAGAGATCTTGATAAAGTTGCGCGAACGGAAATTACATTAAACTGACCACCAGGGCAGATAAATGCGCAGATTTAGCGCTGGAGATCTGCTTCAGATGTGTCTCTGGGTTCACGCTGTTTTAGTCCTGGTCACATTTGTAGGTGGCGCTGAATTGTGCTCCACTTTAACGCTATAATTACAGCCTTTATCTGCAAAACATTGTTAAAATTCCTCTAGTATAGCCATAAAGCTCCCGGATCTATATAGTGGTGGTTTTAAAAAAGAGTGTCAGATATTTACAACTCATCTGTCTCTCAACGCCTTTCTAACTTTCTTCTCAGTTAAAGTTTTCCTTTCAATTCAACTACTTCACAATCACAATATCCACAGCCAGTTACCACAGCACAGGTCGTGTTAAGCTCCAGGTGACATCTGAACAGTTGACACGCTTGTGAAACTTTCCTTCACGTAGAGCAACACGGGCTCCTTTAAAACATCAGATATTTTTGTCTTGTGGAGGAACGATGCTAAGCTAACCATTGCGCGGAACTGTAACAAGAAAATATATTTCATTGGATTTGATGATGTTTTAAATGTTGCGTATTTGTTGTTGTTTATAACTGTACATTATCACTGTACTTTTCTAGGCTGGTTTGCACAGCACGGATACAAGCGTGGACACGCGTGAACGCAAGCAAGCGTGGCAATAAATTGGTCGTCAATATTCGTCAACTTCAGGTGTAAAAAACTATACGAATACATAATACTATAAGAAAAGAGTGAAGACTTTATACTGGCAGGTCAGTGTTTAGATGATATGTGCTCGTTTAAAATCTGTCAGAACCGAAAGACTTAAACCTGCAGGTATTACGGCGCTATTTCTTTTATAGCTGGATTTTTCCATGTCAATAAGCCTTTAAAATAGTTTATAAATTGCATGAACTTATTGCCGTTTTCTTTTTCCCCGCAGATCGGCCTTTAATGGCTGCCGCAGTGAGCATTTTAGTGGTCAAATTCAAGTGCTGTGAGTCTGGCCAGCTGTCTGCTTGCTTTGTACTTGGTTTGAGGCAAATCACGCACAAACCTTTTGTCAGTTTAGAGAGGCTCATAAAGCCATTGCCACACAGCTCTTACATACTTCAGTAACTATGCAAAACTACGATATAAAGTTGTTTTCTGAATTTCCAAATAGTACTAATATTTTGGTTACGACGTGCAGGATATCTGTAGGCAAAATATTTTTCAACAGACCCAAACTCTGTGAATCTGTCTCCTTGTTTTATATAAATAATGGCGCTGATTCTGAGGAGAGGCTATTTTGGGAACCTGGTAATATAAACGGCTGCAAATGTTTAGTTTAAAACTTGTGTTTTTATGTTTTCCTCTGTAGGTTTTATCTTCCCAATGTCTTCAGAAATTCCAAGATTTTAAAATAGCTGCAGATGCATTGGTTTACAGAAACATCGGGCACATTAAACAAAGGTAAAGTAGTGATAAATTCTTAAACATATTAATGTATAAAGAAAAACGTTGTTTCACAAATATATTTGATTACAAAGCTTAACGTTTAAACAGTACTAATGTAAACGTGTAAGGATATGTATTACAGAAAACTATCTTAAGTCTAAAAGGAATTTAATTAAAAACAAGACATGGCTCGTCAGAAAATATTTAATTTTATTACCATTCAGTGACACAAGCACAAAAAAATCTAATTTTAACTGGACTCTGAGGAAATGTATTAAAACTTGGTCGAGTGCTTTGCTTTAAACAGATGCCTCTCATAAAATGGTAAGAGATTTAAAATAGCCGAGGTGTGTTTTGATGTAATCTGTGCACACGTTAAATGCAGAAACGACGTGCTGACGTGTAAGTAAGGCAGACCACAGTGATATAATACAACACGTGCGTTTATTTCTCATTTGGTTAAAGACAGTGACAGATTACATAGATTGCATATTATCTTGCTTTGTCCTGGCATTCGCCGTTTAAAACATGGTGAAAATGTCGCTCTGGTGGATAGTATGTTGTTTTGCACATCGCTGTTGTTTTATAATGTTAAAAAGGGACACATTACATAACTTTCAAAGACCTACAAACACGTTTCATAAGTAATAGTTTAAAAATAGGGTGGGGCTGACGCGTGACGTCTATACGGCATGTTTGTTTATTCAGATCACAAGTACATCATCTTAAAATGGCTTAAACTTATGATGTGGGGTTAAAATCTCATAAACATGTAATACATTTAAAAGAAACTAAAAAACAAACCTGACAGCGCAATACAATTCGAGTATATTTACACATAAGTACAGCTATCTCCAAAATCCATTCACTGCTCAAGAAACGAGTAGTTTTGTCACCCACGAAAGCTATAGATGAAGACATCACACAATACACATGAAACGATACGTCTTACCTCAATCTCATAAAGCGACACTCGGCAGGACACACACAGATAAAATGCTTTCTAGTTAAACTGACTAAAACAACAGACAGAGTCTGTTACTGTTTTACGTGGTCTTGCGTGATTTGGAAATTAATCGTTTGAATCTCACGGATCTGGCCCATCTGAACCACTCCTTCGCCTCCATGTGTTGTATTTGATATACGACAATATCTGCTTTCGATCACGTGTTGCGGGGCGACTTAGACGGACTGCGCGTCATCTCGCCTTCCCAAATTTTCTCCTTCTGCAGCTCGAATCCAAAACATCATATCTGTAGTGCGGGCTACAGGGGAAAGATGTTCAACTCTGTAAATCTGGGCAACTTCTGCGCCCAGACGCGTAAAGACCGGACGTCCGAGTTTGGGGACAGGACGGGCTGTGCCTCCAACATCTACCTCCCCAGCTGCACTTACTACGTTCCCGAATTTTCCGCCGTCTCCTCGTTCCTTCCACAGGGCCCGTCGCGGCAAATCACGTACCCCTATTCCACAAATCTGTCTCAAGTGCAGCCGGTCCGAGATGTTTCCTACGGTCTGGACCCGTCCAGCAAGTGGCACCACAGAACCAACTATGCATCTTGCTACTCAGGAGACGATCTGGTGCACAGAGACTGTCTTCCGCCATCCACCATGACAGAAATGTTCATGAAAAACGAGAGCGTGTACAGCCACCATCACCAGCATCATCCGAACTCCAACCACCCCTCCACCGGCTTCTACGCCGGCGTGGGGAAAAACAACGTGCTGCCTCAAGGCTTCGACCGATTCTTTGAAACGGCTTATTGTGCTGCGGACAATCAGCCGGATCACTGTTTACAAAAGAGCGAGATGAACAAATCAGAGACTTCGTCCCAGCAGCCCACGGCTGTTTCTGCAGCCCAGGAGCCGGAAAAGGACCCAGAGGATGAGGAGGAACACACGAATTCGGGCTCGTGTACTTCCGCAGCGACAAAGGACGGGAGCGCGAGCAAAAACAGCCACTCGAGTAGGTACCGAAGCTGTAAATGGGGAAAGGTTAGGGGACTAGCCCGGTGTTTTGTCGGTCAGATTTTATGTGGAGTTTTATAAGCATTCAAAGGATTTTATTATAACCTACAAAAGGTCTTTCCTCCAACGAAAAGAATTTTTACGATGGGAAGCGCTTTGAGAAAAGAGGATCTTATGCACAGCGGCGGCTATCAGAGAGTCTGTGAAATTTTAAGAGCCGCTATTGTGACAAATTCTCACTTTGATCATGAACTTGCGTTTAGCATTTTCTTGTTTAGCTGTCGGAGGTAAAAACCAATTGGGCAGAACATTAGTTTTGGCAAACTGTGAATGTGAATTTAGTTTTAGCAGCTTGGATGCAAACTAGCTGAGACCTTATTAGCTGGGAAACGTGCTGCAGGTCAGCGACTGTTATGTTAGTGCGCGAGTGTTATTTGTGTGTTTGTGCTAAAACGTCGATGGTCTGCATTGAAATTAAATATTGTTATTTTAAACAGACATGTCTCCCTTCACAGGCTTTAAAAAAGTCTCTTTTTAAAAGGCTAAACATGTTTTCTGCCTGAAGATACAGACGTTAATGCAAAAGGAATCGCAAACATCCAGTTATTTTCTTATCATTAATTTTAAAGCGTCATTAAACAAATTATAGTTTTGTTTCTTATTGCGGTGCTTCTTAGACTAGAAGATTTGGTTACTAAACGAGCAAACGTTCACGGCCATTGCTGCAGCAGTCAGTGCCACAGGCCCACGGTTATATGGATTTATATGTAGTTTTAATTCTGTTAACAAAGAAAATATTTTTCACGTCTGTAAGATTAATTCATGCATATAACATTAAAGGAGAAATAAACAGACAAAGAAAACATTACAATAAGATCGAAAGTTAAATAACAAAAGTCTCTAAAATGTTTATCAATTTGTTCACAACGTGTTTTTGATATTTGTTATTTTTATACACTTTACGTGGAGGCTGTAGTTTTGTGTCTGAATGACGTGCATAGTTAAATATTAAATATTATGATCAATGACGACAGACATCTGCTGACATTAGAAATGTGTGTTTTGAAATAAAAATGTACTAATGTGTTTTTTCCTCCGATTTTCCCAAAGGTACCCCGCGCGTAAGAAAGAAGAGGTGTCCGTACTCCAAGTTTCAGATTCGGGAACTGGAGCGGGAGTTTTTCTTTAACGTTTACATCAACAAGGAGAAACGAGTGCAGCTGTCCCGAATGCTGAACCTCACTGACAGACAGGTCAAAATATGGTTTCAGAACCGCAGAATGAAAGAAAAGAAATTAAGCAGAGACCGCTTGCAGTATTTTTCCGGGAACCCGTTGCTGTAATTGTTCATTGTCTGATGCCTTTATTTAAAGTTACTTTAAACTTACCTAAACCGTGTCGGACGAATTGAACCATTCAAATGCGTTTCTGTAAAGGCCGATGCTGACTGTTAGACTCGTTTGTGGGTAAAAACGAGGTGGAGACAAAGTTAGAGAATGTAAGTTTTGAAAATTGATCGTATAAACTGGCATTTCTAGTTTGTGAATCGCAAACTGGAGTTTGTTTTTTGGTAAATGACATGTTTTAAATTCTTACTTTGAGAATGATTACAAAACAGCCTATTATAATATATTCTAAACCGTTTTACCGTTTCTGGTTGTATATATGTACATTAAACACACACACACGACTCTGGTTGAAATCTGGAGATGTCATCTTTTCACGTTTTCAGCATTACGAACTGTGACCTTGTACAATCTGTAATAATGCGTTCCTGTACAGAAATGATGATATGTGCATTCGTGAATGTAAATATAATGTTATTTTAAGTATCCTCACAGAATGCTGCTGTTGTTTCTTTCGTCGTCCTTGCAACCCTTTGAGCTTTGATGTTTGAGTCTTTAAATTATTGGCTGTACACCCAAAGTTCTCCTGTTTCGGGAAAGCTCGGATTTGGCCTGTGTGCTGCACATATTAATCCAAAATAAATGGAAATATTGGAAAAACTGTTGCACGGAAACCGTGGCTTGATTTCAGAGTTTTAAAAGAGAAAAATAGAGAGAAAATGTGGGGTAACATTGCGGAATGTGGCAACAATACAATCTAAGATACATTAAACAAACCCCGGAAAGTAAACAGAAACTCTCTGCGTCTCTCAGACGGTAATTCACAAAATAATGAATATCTAAAATTTAGCAGTAAGTTTAGCAGAAAGCATCGTAAGGAATTTAGTCAACAAAAGACATTGATTAAACGTGACCATGGAGGTGATGCAGAAAATCTTTAACAATTAGGGGAGAATTTCGGACATGTTTTAGTACCCCCTAAATGGGATCGCCACTCTTGTGGTCTAGACACTGCAATAAAGCCCAAGACCTAAATTGCTTTTTTTCGACTTAATTGCACCGTCTGTTCCAGCAGAAAGCTGTTCACTTCCGCAGTAAACAAGAAAGTCCGGCTGCAGGAACGAAAACCGAGAGATGTTTAAAAATGATCATTAATGGCCTGTAAGCACAAGAAACCCGACCTGTAATATAACACAGGATCTATACAGTCAGTTCACGCGCATACATAATGTCCTCCACCTATATTGCCTTCTAAAGGGTAACCAAAACATAGTTGTAGTGTGTGTGTGTGTGTGTGTGTGTGTGTGTGTGTGTGTGTGTGTGTGTGTGTGGTGTTTAATTGTGTCGCATGCTGTCCCCACATGTAATTTCACAAGTGATCACAGTATAAATTTAATCACATGTGCGCGCCGCAGTTGTGCTTGTTGGCATTTGTGTGTATGAAGGAATACATATAATTAAAAGTTGTCTTTGAACTTCAATAAAGTCACGGCCTTCACCTTTAACCCAATGCAATAAAGCCGAATCAAGGAAACCTGGTGAACGACACCGAACCAATCAGAGCCGGAGAGAAGCAGCGAGGAATGTCTGAGCAGCAACACTTTGACCTCTCGCGTTAAACTGCTGCAGGTAACTTATCCAGCTTTAGCGCTGCCATTAAATTCACTTTATTGTCTCTGTAAAGCGTGATATTTCCACGCTTGAAATATTTTATGACATTTTGGCATGTTCTTGACCATTTAAATTTGGTTGGTCGTGGCTTCTCGCTGGTAACATTCGTTCTTTTCGACAGATTTAAAATGTGGACGTCGGAGAGATTCAGAGGCGCGCAGTAAGTAGGTCTTTCGCGCATTGAAATAGTCTGGTGTTATGTTGTGCCGCTTTTAGCCCAGATTTAAACGCATCACAGCACGTACATATAAGACCTAAAGCCTTCCTCTGTGTATGTCTGAAATTTGATAACGTGGAGGTTTCATTGCCACTAATCCATGTGGAAATAAAGGCGAGAAATGGCGGGCGGGGAGGCGCAGTCAGGGATCAAGGCTAACAGACTTGTCGTCTTGTCACACCCACCAACCTTGGCCCTGGTTCAGTGACGTGGTTAATTTGTTAAAGTCCTCCTCGTCAGGAAGCAGGAACTTCAAGTGTCCACCTATGGAGCGCTGGGGATGTAGTCCGTCCCTGTCTCCGGCGAGCCAATCTGCGTGGAGCCTTATAAACAGTGCGCGTAAAATTACAACGTCGTATTGGCTGCATTGCTAAACCTCTTCTCAAAACAATTTTGGTTGTTTCTAAACTTCCTCCTTTGTGTATCTAATATAATCATTAGGAATAGATGGGATCTGTGAGGCGAGTGCGCGGGGGAACGTCTCGCTTTGACGGCGTTCCTGGCCAACAGCGAAGAAAATGGCGGAGGCTTCAGGGCCTTTAGCATAAAAGACCTGAACTGATTCTTCCTTTCAGAGACACGAGACGGAATCTATAATTATTCCCAGAATGCATTAGAAGATCTTAGAGGCATTTATTAAAAACTGCAGGACGTACGTTAAAAATGAACTAGTTTAATAGCACGATATAAACATTATCATCGCCAATGTTTATCAGCAGACGTGTATAAAGCAGACACATGTAAAATATTTATAATATATAGTATTTAATATTATTGCATATGACAATTGGCTGTGTAATGCAAAATTAAAATGCAGTTATAAAAAGCACAAACTGAAAGCGACAACACGACAGGCCTCCAAATCTCGCGGCCTGAAATATTCGTGCGTCCTTTTTCTTTCACTGTTTTTGCTGCAAAGTGTTCAGCTGTGGACTTTGGACAGAGTCCGTTCACTCACACTAAACGGCTAAACTGACTTCCGTTCTCTTGCACGCGATGAAAAGCTGTAAATACAGTCGCCTCTAGTCGCCACTAGTCATTTGTATGGACTTTTGTGATATTAAAATTTAATATAATGCTGATGTGCTTTCCGATTTACACTCGTTGATTTATAAATGTCTTTAAGACGTTACACGCATCAACCATAAATTTCTACACAGCTCCGCGGGTGTTTGGTGAGGAGAGACGGATAAAAAGCTGGTTGCTTTAAATTGAAAATATGTTTTATGGTGGTTTCAGTTCCCAAACAGGCACCTACCGAATCACCCACCGCGCTTTTCTCCTTAAAAAGCCGACAGACTCACTCCGAGACCCGCGTGGTTATACGTAAACTTTCTAAAGGTCTTCTAAAGCACATCTGACGGCTGTTTAAACTTTCCTTTGACGTCTGAGTACCATTCATAGCTAAACGCGTATAACAGCCTTTAAATGATCAGAAATCAATACCACCGATGTTTAGACATCCGTGCCGGGCATCACATCCACGAATGATCAAATATTAAAAACCTTTAAGTAGTAAATGGACACAGTCATTTAAAATGCAGGCAAAATAGCAAGTTATTTTAAAAAACTTTCTGAAAGTACCACAAGCGTCACTGAAGCGATATAACCTGAAAAACACAAACAAATAAAACGTGAACAATTCACCATAAAACAGTGTTTGTCATAAACTGCAACACTTATTTATTTTAAATGATTGTAGGAAACAGTGACACGCTTCACGTCTTTATTTATATAAAGTATGATGTGTGTTTAAGCGAATAAACAGTACATAATAATACATGCGTTACACAACGTGTTTATAAAAGTATTGACATTGTAACAGTTTTAAAAATAAAACAAATGTATGTTAACAAAACAAACACATTAAGTATATTTTGTAAAGATTTTTTATTTGCCGGTTATTGACATTATCAGTTTATCAATGGTGGAATCAGATTTTAATAAGATTAACGTGAATGTTTTGAAAAAGAAACTCTGTACTGACATATAATCAAAGCAAATTATTGCACAAAAACCCTTAAACACAATATATATAAACGCTTACAATTTAAATTAAATGCTTTTAAATTCACCAGAAACAATTAATACCTCGTTTTAACCTTGCATATATACACATATATATATATAATGTCATATTTCTTAAACACATTAAACGTTCTGTGGAAATACATGCTCAGAAAACTTATGCGAGGTAAATAAAAACTCAAGAAAGAAGCAATTGAAAAACTAAGAAAAAGAAAAGCTGAACTGGACGCGTTTATCTGCATTCATTTGTCTGATGATTCTTTCATAGGATTGGAGAGAAACTCCGTGATAGACAAGTAAATAAACCAATCCCAGCTTTCCTCGCGGGGGTCACATACACTGACCCCTCAGGTTGTGAACCTACCGTGTAGCTGCACCGGCAAACAACGACAAACTCTTATTTAACAAACTTTATTTAAATTGCATCAGAGTAAATCTTTTATGTAAGGCGTTAATACGAACGTGCATCTTTAAAAATGAACACATTTGCTTTTAGTGCATTAAGTATATATTTAATGCTAAAATGTGAATTTGATGTGCAACGAGACGAATCTGACACGCAATCCGACGTGATACGTGTGAGGACTGGGTGCCACGCACACGTTATACCCGCGTCAGGGTCTAAATGTGCTTTACAATTACATGTTTATATGGCAGTAAGCGACAGAAAACATTGTACATATCAAACTAAATCAAATTACATCTGAATGAAAAATGTTGTCAGTGTTACGAATTAAAGTGGGTTAATATTCATTTTTCTGCTTTGGGAAAATGTCCTTAAACTTGCCGAAATTCAGACGGCAAAAGTAAAATAACAAGGACAAGGTTATGACCGAAACTTATAGTACCTTGTAATTCAGTCTGTTTAAAAACAGTTTATCATTTTCCTTCATTTTGCATCATTTACGTATTTGTTTACAAAATGTTATTAAGTGAATTACTAGAAACACAGAGACATGCTGCACGTTTAAGTTCTGCTGTATCTGAGGTCTGGTTCTGAACCAGTTGTTTATGGTTATAAAAATATTCAGAAAATTCAAACACATTATTAAACGAAACAGAAAAAAACACAGAACAACAAACATTAAAAACACATTTGCTTGATTATTAAACAGCATTACTGTATGTCTTAAATGTATCAATTGCGCCAGTATTTCACCACATTTCACCAAATACATTTTTAAAACAAGACAAACACCAAATAAATAAAAACAGAGCGAGTGAATAAACGAGAACACAACGTGCATATTATAAGATTTAAGGCTCATTTGCAAAACAGCCTGAATCTACTGTCTTGCAAAAGCGACTCATGTCGTCCAGTCTTTACTGTTTTATTCACGAAGCTTAAGATATTCGTCTTTCATGTAATGAAGTGTTTCATTTACTTGCCTTGCTTTCGTTTTGTTTTGCAGTCGCCCGAGCCACGTTAACCGTGTCTGGATAAATCTGCTGTTCTTTGTTCAGCATTGGCTTCCGTGGCCGCAAATGTCCGCTAGATGACGCCATTGCTCCGCGCTGAGACCCTCAAATTCACCACCTTGACCCCAGTGACGTCAGGACGGTCTGGCGCATCAAGGCCACATTCAAAACCCCATTGGTCTGAAAATCACATGACAATCCGCCTTGAATCCATAATTATGTTGCTGATATTTTTTGCCCCCCCAAAAGATGTCAGCGTCCTACTGTCCTTATCCTCCTCAGCATAAAGGAGATCATTTTAAATCAAAAGAAAAGCGAGCCGAGGTACAAAATGTCATGTCCGAACAACGTGGCAGCCAGTGCGTTTCTGATGGACTCCCTGGTAGGAGGAACATCTTCATACAGAAGCGATAGCTACAACGCGAGCTCTGGGATGTACATGCAGCCGTCCGCAGATTACGGCTGTTCCATGATGGGCAGTTTTGGGATAGTTGGCGCTTCCCTCTCCAAGCGGGACGATCTGCATGCGGGCGGGACGCATCTCGGTAACTATCAGCACTCGCATTACCTGTCGCAGCGGGACGCCTGGACCGCCGGCTCTAAAACTTACAGGGGGTCCCAACCTGTTGCCCACCCTTTGCACCCTTGCTCGTTTCCAGCCAGTAATGTGAAGGAGGAAGCGATCCCGTGTCTTTACCAGACCGACAGCGACGGCGCTAAGGAGACCGCTGAGAAATCCACCTACATCCGTCTGGGAGACAATAACAGCCACCCGAGTCACAGCTGCGTCTCCACCCCCGATTACTTCCGACGGAACCAGGTGTACAGCAATGAAAGGAGCCACCGGGATGAGTTCGCCTCGGACTTGAATCCGATACCCGGGATAACGGCGTCTGTAGAGACACTAGCAGTAGATTCGTATGTCAAGACCAACATTGCGAGACAGACACCAGAAGACAAAGGAGAAAATACGCCGGTCACGGATCACAGACAACCTAGAAAAGAGGACAGTGTCTCAAAAACAGACAGTTGTAGCGATGATTCCGAGAGCGAATTAAGAGGTGATCAAAACTCATTTCTTCTCTCCCTCACACACAGATACACAATGTATTAAATTTATAACATGTGAACTGAGGAAGATGAAGGCCCTGTTTACATCAGAACTGTTCGTGACTCGATGGACTATAAGTGTTAAGAGGAAAACAGCAGCTAAACACACGAAATCCCAAATATCCATTTAAAATGTAAATATAACATGTACTGAACGGTTTGAAATGGCTAAATAACAAATAAATGTATCGTGCATTAGCTAATATTAACAGGATAGCGACAGTCGGGTTATGCTGTTATGCTTTAACACGCAATGCAAAGGTTCGCTCGTACAACCATCAAAACACAGATAAACCTGATCGATACACGGAATTTTAATTGTGTAAAATGTGTTTTTTGTTTTTTATTGCAGTTCTGTGGTGGCCAGCATTCCTCTTAAAACTCCCAAGTAATTTTAAGGACGTGTTTTGCATTTCTTTTATTTGCACAAGTAATTCAAACACGTGTCCCGTTCATGTGTCCATCGATACATGCGTCTACCTTAAAACTAATAAATGTATTATATGATGAACGTGATATATGATAGCAACGCAAGTACATTTATTTAGTAAACTTTTTTAGTAACATTTCCTTAGTAAAATCACAAATTTCATAATTGTTTGATATTGTAGGATTTGTGCACATTTAGCGAAACAGCAGTTGAATAAATAAAAGTTTATTACTAAGTTTATTGTATATTTTATACACGCAATAAATGCATTTTATGACGTTTTAATAATTAATTAGCTTGTTTCTGTTACGTAATAATGTTGTTTGGTCGTTATATCAAATGTTTATCAAATATGGTTTATTTGATACTTACACTAAACGTATAACCTAAATATGTAGTTGATGCGCGTCTTAAAATAAAGGTTTAAAAATATCTAATTATCTAAATATCTATTCAGTTAAATTATTACGCACTGTGTCAATTTCACCAGTTATAAATTCGTCTATAAAATGAAACTTCAACATCTGGCGATTTTCTTTTTTCCGTGTTTATTTAATATCTGATTTACACTAAATTTTGGACTAAATCGGTTTAGAGATTTAAAGATTTACCGACTGTATTAAATAAACTTACACCAGACGCGCACGCGCTTTGTCTGGGGTATCGTCTAATTTAATTGGTTAAAAAAGTTTTATACGCCTATGTGAGCAATTATTACAAGTTTTTGTTATCGTGCTATTTCATAATTTAGTCTCGCAAATGACAATCAAAAGCGTTTGCAGACAAAACCAAACAAATGAAAATTGGACAAAATTGATGCAACCAGTTATACACGAATATATCTATTAGAAAATGGAGCAAGCGGCCACACGGTGCCATTTTAACATCGCTATAAACAAGGCAATTGAATTAAATCATTAAAAACTTCTTGAAATGCTTCTTAAACGATTTATTTGCTCTTGTGTTGTTTATTAAGCTGAAATAAAACTCGTAGCTATGCATCTTTTATAAAAACGTCAACATTATGGTGACGCTAGCAACTGTTGCGTCACGGCCAATGACCTGCAGTTGTATTGCTGTGAATTAGTTGTGTGACGTTTGTTGTTTGTCTCTTTAGACGAGGCCACATTGGAAAAAGAAACGGGGAACTGGCTGAAAGCGAAAAGCGGGCGGAAGAAGAGATGTCCGTACACCAAACATCAGACGCTTGAGCTGGAGAAGGAATTCCTGTTTAACATGTACTTGACTCGAGAGCGCCGCCTGGAGATCAGCAAGAGCATCAACCTCACGGACAGGCAGGTCAAGATCTGGTTTCAAAACAGACGCATGAAGCTAAAGAAGCTCAGCAGGGAAAGTCGCGTCCGGGAGTTGACGGGCTATGGCTTCAACTGAGGCCTCAGACAAACAGGCGACAGAAGAAATGAGCAAATACTGTTTTTGTCCCGTTCATTTATCCTCCTGCAGAGACTCACACATGCGCAAAATACTAAACAGTCCGGCCGTGGGATTAAACGTCGATCCGTGACTTTAACTGCAAACCTACAGTCGCCACCTCAGCCCGCCTCATGTTTGTTAAAATAAACAGTGTTACGTTGTAAATATGCGCTCGGTGCAAATATTCGTGGCAGATTTGTATTATAGCTGCTCCCTGATTCAGTCTGATGTCTTAGATTAGCCTGTTTGCTCTCGTGCGCTTGTCTTGTATTCTGCATGCTGTTTTCCTTACGTGTACATGTCCATTTAATGTTTACGTCCAGAGGGTGTTAAATAAAACGGGGTGGGAAAATCTAATGTCCTTGTACGTCCTTCCCTCCTGTTCTCTGTTGACAGACAAATTTTGGTGAGGATTGAGAGGAAGAAAGAGAGAGAGAGCGCCAGGCACTCCCAATATGAGAGGGAGACCCATAACGTTGATTTAAATATTATCCAGGTGACCACAGTAAGTCAAGGTCATAAAATTGTAATGTCATGACGGTCTTGGAAAGCGCTGGGGGTGGATTTTATGATCTGCAAATATAATGTGCTGGTGCAGTAAAGATGCATTATAAGGTGTGTGGAGGAGGGCTAATTCACATGCTGGAGACCGCAGCCTGCTGGCCTCATTCACGTCCGCAGGGCTGTTGTGGAACCAGGAACGTTTGATTGTGGAGTAACGGAACACGGATGGACGATACGCAGCGACAGACAAGGAACGAATGGATCCTACACGTCAAACGCGTCGTGTGAAGAAAACACAAGGTAGGATCAATTTTTTCTCAGTAGTTTTTCGCTTGAGCCGGAAGCGGTTTTCTGGCGCTTCGTGGTTCTGTCACGGACAGCAGCTTTAATTTGAACGCAGTTGCTTTTTGAAGGTTTTCCTGAAATGGGGACGGAAAGGGAAGTTGTGTGGTAGATTATCTGGTCCGTCTTCCAAGTGCAAGTTAAAGTTAAACTGGGTTTTTAATATCTGTGTGTGATAGTTACACGTTTATTGTTTGTAGTCCCAGTGCAGGACAATTTACTTACTGGGTTTTAAACGATTGTGTTTTGTGTTCAGGTTTTGGTCTCTGAAAAAAAGCCACAGGAAACTTTTCAGACAGTCGCGCTGTTGTTGAAAACAAATTGTTTGATGCCAGCAGTGTGTCAGTTTGGCTCAATTAAACGTTTGATATTTAGTTTATTCAGTGTTGGGTTGGGAAAATATTAATGCTGTTTTCTGGAAGCATCCATTTGTGCTGTTTGTTTTTGGAGCTAATTCAAGCAATGGCCTGCCAGGCAAGCTGGGACGGTCTCAGGCAAGCTTTGAATATTTCAAATCGACATTTGAAGAATGTAGTGAAATCCTTACTTATCTGTGATGATGTGTTGTGCGTCTTCCCTGCGGATAACGGCGTCACGCGCAGCTGGTGCGTGGTTTAGGTAGTTTCATGTTGTTGGGATTTGGCATCCTGGCTCGACAACAAGAAACTGCCTTGATTACGTCAGTTCGTCTTCATCAAGGGCGACAATTGCCGCTAAATTGCACCCCGTGCAATGAAGTTTTCGCAAATGGCATTGTAAATGAACGGAACGCTTATAGCCACACTGGGCTCTTTTTCTCCTCAGCTCGCCTTTATGTGTCAGGCTGTAAAAGCGAATTTAGACTCTCAGAGGGGGGAAAGGACTGTAAACACCATGGGACAAACTTAGCGTGTTGCTTAATATAGCACATTCATCCCACACTGCAAACTATATTTTACCCGCTTGCGTTACTGCGCGTTTGTAATGACGGCGAGGAAATACTGGCACGGAAATGTAAAAGATACAAAGTTATCGGATTGCTGGGGATACACGGAAATAGCAAATAAACATCAGCTTTTATCTCTAAATGATGCTACAACACCCACTTTTTACAACAGCAGGCGGCAAACAGCTGTACAACAATTACGGATTATATTCATTGTCTCCAAATATTCAATACGTGTTGATCAAAGGATAAATGAGACTTTTACAAATGCAATGCAACTTGACTCAAATATTGCCTAGTTTGGTGTATCTCATAAACGTAACCAAACCGTGCAAAATGTTTTCCTTTGGTTTTCAAATTTGTTTTAAAATCTGAAATTTCTCCTTTAAAGTCGTTCACCGCACTTTTCACACGGTTAGTCACACGCCATTAAACCTGTTGGGACCAACATTAATCTGTGAAATGTCCTTTAAATCACCACTTAAATCTATTAATTGTAATAAAATCATATAGCAGGATTACTAACTCATAACAAACGAATCTGTGTGAGTGCATGGCGTGTGATTTTAATTTTATTTAATCGTTTAACTTTAAAAACATCATTTGAGTTTGCATGCGCTTGCAAAACGACGGGCAGCAGCATTTAGTGTGACAATATAACAATCTTTGTATTTGTAAATACGTCGAATTATTAAAGCAAATCCAAAATAGTTTAACTATTTTATTAATGTGTTGTTTTGAATTGGTGCAACAGTGCAGAAATTAGTGTATTTGGACAAATCCCAGATGTTGCGCTTTGACTTTATCTACGCTGTACATGCGCCTTATTAAAACTAACTACAGTTCCTTAACTTATTAATGTTCAATGGCCAGTTGTTTGGTGCAAAGGGCTTCATCGCCTCATCCTGTGAGTAGATTTCACCATATCTGCATGTTTTCCTAACCCTGTCCCTCCCTACAGCTGTTTTGCGACGGGCGGAGACAGTCTGGAATCCAAAGTCATTTTCATTGAGTGAACGGAGTTCGGCTCTGGAGTGCGTCGCATCCACAAAGAGTTTACAGCGCGCGTAATGACGCCGCCGCCTGGCATGCAGATTGCTGCAATATACGCAGATCGCCCAAGGACTGGGCAGCAAACACCAGCAGTTGCCAAATATACTTGCTCAGAAATGCTCGGTTATAAAGTTCATCGTTTGGTTTTTAGCTAGTGCTGCGTTGGCAGACGTGAGAGAAAGCGTTCATGATGTAAACATCCACGTGTTTTAGAGGAATTCAACATTTATCGAGATTGCGGGTTAGTTTTGAGGAGTTTCATGCTTATTCGCAATAGATGACAATTATTTAATAGCAGTTTTGTTTGTTGCGTTGTTTGACTGGTGCTGGTTTTGTAGTTTTGGGTTAATTCGCCACACTGTGCTTTGACTGTACTGGACTGACGTCTGTCAAGTTCTGTTTGTTTGTCTGTATTAACGTCTGACTGCAGCAAGACCCCAATAAAACAGGTTTCAATTGAGAGCAACTTCAAAGCATTGCGAGCCACACCCGTCAATAAACTTTATGCTTTTAGTGGGGCGTTCAGAAATGTGTCTGTGTCGTCCAAGGCCTCAAGTAATACGCGCTTACGTGAAAGAAAACATAACGCAAAATAGGCACAACAAGAAACAAGATATTTAGAGGTAACTTAAATATTAACACTGCAAACACAACAGGCACGTTTATTTTAAAACTGTACGGAACGGAGACCTTTAGTACTAATGAAAATAAATAAATTCCTCCTGCATCGAGTTGATCATTTTTTTTCTGCTTTTTTCTATCTGAGTAACAATAAGACCCGTTTAATTTTGTAATGCATTATAATGTACACGTGTTTAAGGAAGGCCCTTATCCCCAAACCGTTCAGCTATACGCTGGACGTTAAAATATTAATTGTAATAAATCTTTACCATGTAGTACAGTAAAGTTATGAGAGGAATCTACCGCAGGATATTTAATATGTGCATCGTCTGTGGGAATTTCAGTACGACATGTATCCTTTCCCACCGTGCTGTCGTGTCGTAGTCCAGGCGTTTAGCCGCATTGGCGATAACGTGTCTGGCTGTATTGCAGCTGTGTGTAACAGCCCTCGGTTTATCCACACCCAGACAAAACACGTGTGATCGCCTGGAATAAAAAGCAAATTTCTCCAGCTTGTTTTTTATGAGGTGCACTTGTCTGTTCATTGTTTTAGCTTTTACTGTGCGGTCTAATGATCAAATATTGCGGGAGGACCAGAGACGCTGACAGCCTAATTTGAATGAAATAGAGTTTATACGAGGAGTTTGTTTGCAAATTTCCAAAGATTAAGATAAATGATCAAAATGCACTGACGTTACTCTAATGGTCTCTAAATGGCATTTTAAAATCCATCTGAAGGCTAAAACATGCTAACATAAGAGATTAGATTGTGAGTTTGAAGCCACATTATTTATTATAATCTCTGCGAGAGTTCGTGGATGAAAACGCATTGCTCCTTTGTGATTTTAACTACATGCATTTCAATATAAAATTACACTGTATACATTGTGTGATGCCAGATATTTAATCTGTATATTTATATTACAAAGGCTTATAAATACGTCTGTATTTGTAAAATAAAAATGACGTTTAATAAGGACTGGAAGAGTGAGTTGCTCTCGGCTTCCGTAGATTATATGTAAACCACAGAAATGCATAATTATTTTTCCCTGCAGAGCCGAAGACGCACAACAGCAACGCTTTATTCCTCCAGTTTATGTAATTAAATAAAAGCGTTAACCTGTGGAAACACAAATAAATCCCTAAATAAGACACGATATTAATCCCTAAATAAGACACGACATGTCCCTTTAAAAATTGGTCTAGTATTTCATTTTCTATCCCAGAGAATATTTTAAATATCAGATGTGAAACTCCTTCGGTGATGTTTATATAGCGTTTGCCAAATTCACACTGTCGAATTAAATTTATTTATTACACAGGAAGTGTGTGTGTGTGTGTGTGTGTGTGTGTGTGTGTGTGTGTGTGTGTGTGTGTGTGTGTGTGTGTGTGTGTGTGTGTGTGTGTGTGTGTGTGTGTGTGTGTGTGTGTGTGTGTGTGTGTGTGTGTGTGTGATTTTTATACATTTTTTGTCAGATAAATAGGAGCAGTTGTGTTTAAAATGTTGTTGCCTTTATGAATAACGTTTACAGTGTTTAGTAATACGATGCATATCAGAATGTAAGATTCATATAACAGAAATGAACGACAATGATGACGTTTGCACAGGTACCGCGCCCTATGAAAAACACAGCTGAAGGCTATTTCAACGCATTGAGCTGCTGTGTTGTATAAATACACACGATCCCGTTATTTTCAGTTGTTGGACAGACTTTGAGGTGGTGTGAGATGTATTTACAGACACAACAATTTAACAATTGTAATGAATGCACTGGGTGACCACAATAAACTAAAACGTAGCACCGATGTTTAAATTATTTATACTGTGCTGTTAGGTTATAGTTCTCAGTGTTGTATCTGTTGTATTTTGCCAAAAAGCACGTGCCATAAATATTAAGCTAATAACAAGTATTAATTTAGTGTTGCTTATTATTTCCCATATGTATTACTTGTTGTTTTTGTGTTGTTTTGCTGAGTAAAACTGCGCGCTGCGGTATATGGCGCTTGTGAATATGGCGCATAATGGCGCTTATTACTGTAGGGCGGGTCCCTGTAAACATCTTTGCTTATTAATGTAAATAACGATGTTTGAAGTGGTTTGAAAAGGTGCAGAAGTTGTTTGCAGTGCGGCAGTGATATTAATACAGTTCACGCATCTTCCTTTGGCTTGACTGCGTTTTAACAACGTCTTGTGTCGCAATAGAAACGAGGAAAAAAGCCCGACCTCAAGCGGTCGTGTTCATGTTGGGCCTAACACTGACAATGACTGCAGACCAAAACCACAGGTCGAAATGTCCGAACTGCGTCATTTTGACGAATCAGAACCGGTGCTGCGTTTGCGTTACAGACACACAGAAGAAGAGGATTTGTTAGTGTAATTATTAGCATCCAATAGTTTAAAATGACAAAATTAAATTCATCGTAAACATTTATTCGGAAGCATTTGCACAGCAAATGAAAATGAAAATGTACTGTTACTGTGCATTCAACGAGGCTGGCAATAAAATCACAATAACTGAATGAATGTATTAGTGTGCAGAAATGGAAGAATAAATAAGTTAGAAATCTCTCAGGATTGTGGTGCAGTAAAGCTTTTAAAACACAGTTTTAAACTCTTATCTCACAGACGATTTGAACAGCTAATAGAGTTTGTAAACAGATGCTCCTCGTTCTTCTAGTGTATTTAATGAGACTTATTTCACAAGCGTACCGTTGGTTTTATGCTATACTAGGAACTCAACTACAGTTTTATTAACGACACGTTTATGAACAATCAAATGGTCCTCGTAAAACTTTATTGAAGGACATAAAATCACGCACGACCACTTGACGAATGTAGTCGCAGTTGTGCTGCGTTTTCAAGCGTCTTACTGGTCCCACCGCCCGGATTTTAAACTCCATTTTATGAGGGACACCCCAATTGTATTTATTTGAAACTGGTGGAAAATAGGGCTCCGGTGTGTGAAGTCAACTCCCTCAACAGCATAAGAGCTGTATATTTATTACGCTTATCCCAACGAGTCCTTTTCAAATGATATTGAATTAAGAGTGACGCTGAGAAAGACAATTAAAACATTTTAATTTTCCCGTAATTGTTTTTAATAAATAACATTGTTCTGCGAGGCTGTGCACAAGCGCAGCCAAAGCACAGTAGCCACCAGACAGAGATTGACTGCGCCATCAAATAGTGCCATTTTCAGTCGGTTAACATACACAGCGCTGCTCTGTAGAGCCACAAATACATTTCACATACATCGACAGGTTAAAACACGTTCATATGCATGTATTTAGGTTCTGTATAAAAGCACAACGTTAGAAATGAACGACCTACTGCAGTTTGATGCGCTTTGCCGTTCCAGGCGCGCATTGATACGCTGTGCAGTTTTCAGGGGTGCATGTAACCACGTGGCCCGCAGGCGTCCAATCGCAGCCGCAGAAGCTTTCTGGAATAATTACCTGTCTTGATTGTTCTACGGTCAGATAAGAAAGTACACATACACTCCATATAATAATCGGATGCATGTAAAAGAGAGAGAAAGCGGCGCCATGTCGGCTACGTGTCCCATAAGTAACTATTATGTGGATTCCTTGATCAACCATGAAAGCGATGATGTCCTGGCGAGTCGCTTCTCAGCCGCTGGTCCGATTTCCTCCAGCTCACGTCCGACGTCCCTGGTACCGGAATGCGCGGATTACCCGTCCTGCAGCTTTACCCCGAAACCACCGGTCTTTACTACCTCATGGGCCCCCGTTCACTCCCAGTCGTCAGTGGTTTATCATCCATACACTCACCAGCCTCACCTAGGCACAGACTCAAGGTACGTTCGCTCCTGGCTGGAGCCAATTCCCGGTACCGTGTCTTTTCCAGGATATGCAGGGAACAGCAGGCACTACGGGCTGAAGCCCGACACCTTCCAGGACCCCCGTGCCGGAGACTGTTTAGGCTCGAACGGACGCACTTACACGGACTATCTGTACTGCTCAGCCGTCGACATCAGAGAAAAACAACAGAACGCACCGTCGCCTGAAACGGAGAGCCTCTCTTCCGGGAAGCACAAAGACGACAAGGCGGAATTAGACCCAAGTAAGTTAAAACCATTCTTGTTTACAACCGGGTGTGGGATGCTTGGTGGTTTATTGCGTTCGCTTGGTGGTTGTCTGTTGTCCGTCGTAAAACCAAGTTCTTTCAACCTCAGCGCAGTTCTCAGCCGACTCCAAGTCTATGGGGCTATCCACTGATGACAAACGCCGCAGGATTGGGCTGTAAAACGGGTAGTTGGGCTATAAAAACGGTCTGTTAGGAAGACAAGTTTGGCAAAGAACGTAGCATATGATGTGTACGACAGCCTTACCAATATTATCATCAGGGTTTTGCGTTAAATAGTTACATTATTCTGCTTTGTTTGTTGTAGAAACAACTTTTAATCTGACATTGGCACAGAATTAATACAACCGCCGTATTAAGCATAAAATCAGCATCACATTTCACACAATCAAATTATATTTCTAGAGGAATTATGGATTTAAAACACAACCTTGTTTGTTGAACTGGAAATACTCATTTTACACGGTTTAAATTATACATACCGTCGTCGGTAACAACATTAACTGCGTCAAACGAACGGCGAATGTAAAAGCAAAGTTCAGATTGATGTTTTAAAATCATATATTAAATATCATTTGCATAAAAATGAACTCTTGTGGAGAGATGACGTGATGTTTGAAGTGCATTCGTCGCATAGCAAAACTTTGAGAGCAGACTTGTGAAGGCTTGACCCTCAGCCATTGCTTTTTATGGGCCTATAAAGCAAATAGGTACATATAGTTTACGGCGCCATTTCTCTGAAAGAGTTTGCAAAGCCATTTTAAAAAGACAGTGAGAGGGGGTCTCCTATGACATTATCTGCTATTAACACACATTAAGACTTAAATTAATGTATTAATAACCTATTTATTGATGAATCCTGCTAGAATCAGGCGTGATCTTGTGCGCTAGAGTTTATAAAATGTTTTGTTTTCCATGATTTATGCTGCCATAATAATAATAACAATAATAATAATAATAACAATAATAATAATAATAATAATAAAATGAAGACTTTTGATTTGCAGAGCAGTTTTGCGTACAGCAGCTCCAGCTAAACACACTTTTCTGTCTTGTTTTTCCAGACAATCCCGTGGCGAACTGGATACACGCGCGCTCGACCCGAAAGAAACGCTGTCCGTACACCAAGTATCAAACTCTTGAACTCGAAAAGGAGTTTTTATTCAATATGTACCTCACGAGAGACCGGCGGTACGAAGTGGCCCGTGTGCTGAACCTCACGGAGCGACAGGTCAAAATCTGGTTCCAGAACCGGCGGATGAAGATGAAGAAGATGAACAAGGAAAAAGGCGACAGTAAAGAATAACAGACCAAACGACAGTGACTGGACACAAAATGAAGGCAAACCATCGTTTAATTTCGTCTTAACATACACATTCAACCATAACAGAGAGAACGAATATCCTATACGGAGCTCACGTGGTCATGTATGATTTAATACGTGTAATTTCACCAGCCTGACTTGAATCATATTAATATGTCATTTGAATTTGCATAAATGTTTCTTTATTCGCCAACACAATTGTGGACTTACGGAGAAGCTACCCCGACGTTTCAGCGTTTAAATACTTGAACTACTTAAATTTCCTAATTTATGCTCTTCACGTATGTTTTCTTTTCTAAGCCTCGTTTATTTGTAGGTTTAAAATTCAGTATTTTATAAAGAATAACAGGTCTGTAGTATATATATGAATATACGTGTTGCGTCGATGTGCTTAATTTGTTTCTGATGTACGAGTTTATGTATTTTACATTCTTTAAACTGTAAAAATGACTTTCACTATAGATTGTAGATATATTCAAATATATTCAACCATGTTAATATGACTGTGTCTTATTCTTATAATTTAACTACAGCGAAAACGTCAGAAATACGTGTTTGATACTGTGCAGCTGTCAGCAAAAATGTGTTCTCTATGTAAAATATACGTGACGAGGTCGACGTAAAATATCGATAAGATATCCTAGATAAATTTCCACATCCAGCAAAATTAAACAATGGCGAAATTAAGGAAAAAGTCTGGAGCAGGCCGCGTTAACTGGCGTGACTTAAACAACATTATCGTATTATCCTAAAAGTTTCATTAAAGAAATGTGTTTTTAAATCTGTTTTTGAGCTATATTTAAAATCTTAAACATGAAACATTTTAAACATTATAAAACAAAATACCTGCATTTAGAGCAATTTATGAAAATGTTATTATTGATGTTATTAAAGAAATGTGCGTGCAGGAATGCGAGTAAACTGTTTGTGGTTTAGATAGTATGTTCGAGCAGTACAATGCATAAATAATATAACTGAGAAAATGTCGACAAGTTGACATTTTGAGGGTCTTTATCAGTTAAAGAGAGTGTACGTGTTCTCCAGTCCTATTAATATAAACCTAAACTCAAACGTTTAGAGAGTCCTGACCTCAATAACTTTTCCAGTCGCTTTGTATTTTTTTGCATCTTATTTTATTTGCGTTTTGCAGAAGCTCTAATGTTAAAATCCTCTGATGTTAATATGTGGTGCTTGTTTATGTACGAGTAGCAGTTGTGCTATTGACATCATTAAAGTTCACATGTTTCCTGCGCTCGGCTGAAATTGCCTTTTTGTGGCACTTAACAATACGAACAGGATGCGGTCATTTCAAAGCCCAATCTAGTTCGTTTCCGCCCAGGACAAAAATGCCAGTTTTACAACCCTGTTGAAGCTTGTGTTGTTTGTCTCAGATGCAGACGAACAAAGCCAACCTGGCTAACTGGCTAGACGTCTGGCCTAAATTACTTTATGGTTTAATGGACGGTGGTGGACCCTCTGAAAGAGTGGCTCCGGGCTAGGAGCTCACAGCCGTCCAGCAACAGCACAAGACAGAGTCACATGAAGTCATTAAAATATCCTTAACTCAAAATCTCGGTTTTCACAAGATATGCTTGTATAATCTACTTTATATTCTTCTGAATCCGTGTATTCAGCATTGCTTGTATTTTCAGTGGCAAGAGTTTTGCACAGGTACCCACAAGGTGTTTTGTCATTTGTCCACATTATATAAATAATTCTGCAGCACAAATCATGCGGCTTTGGCCTCCGGTCAACGAGAGCGTAACAATCGCCCTCAAACGCACTAGATGGCGCTGTTGTCTCACTGTTAGCGGGTTTTGGTGACCCGGGCTGGGAGAGAACAGCGGTGCAGAATGACCGTCCGTCATTTATCACCGTTTCTGCTCAGATGAAACGGAAAAACACACTAAATAATACGCCTCAACATCATCTGATCTCGTCCATTACATTACAGCGCTTCATTTAATTTACTGTCGTCTCCGTTATCTAGTATCACTTGCCTTGTTTTCCTTCATGTCTGATTTCGTGTAACTCACGAGCTCTTGGTAAAAACACCGTGTGTTGTTTTCAAACCCACTATGCGGTTCTGTGGCCTATAACTCACTAGGAAATCCTACCAACACTATTTTCTCCTTGGCTGAGTTCTGACGTTTCCTGGTATGTTTTTCATGTATTTATTTATTTTTAGTTTTCTTTATTAATGCACGAGCTGTTGTCTGTTTGTACCAGTTTTTTGCATCGGTGCACATCCTCAGATGCAGCTTAAATCATTTTAGTGATCAGTGCTTGTACGTGTTTAATTTAAGCGCTTCTTTCAGACACGTTTGTAAATTAGAAACCTTGTTTAATTATTTTATTGCTTATAATAGCAATAATAATAATATGTATTAATAATGAACGTAACGGTACTGATCATGTATTTTATTCATTACACGGAATTATTGCGAAGTAGCTACAAAAACTACTGCATCTTTATAGACTGTGAGATGTCTATAAATTTGCTGTGTGTGTCTTTCCAGTTTAACAATGAAGTGTAAAAATCGTCAAGTAACGTCACCAAACCACATGCTCATATTTTTAAGACGGACTTTAAATGAGCCAAACTGAAATAAACAACAAGCCATGAATGTGTCGAGTAAAATAACGAGGCATCTATTGCGCAATTTTATTGTATCAATGCGGCAGATTTACAACATTTTCGTCTGGTTTATAAGGGCCAAGAGGCGTGTGTGTGTGTGTGTGTGTGTGTGTGTGTG
>JBAJNP010004337.1:14411-34078 GCA_036877545.1 Yasuhikotakia modesta | reverse complement strand
AGAGAGAGAGAGAGAGAGAGAGAGAGAGAGAGAGAGAGAGAGAGAGACTGCCGCCCAATGGAGATCTTTTCATTCCAGCAGCCATAATGCAGCTGGAAAACACACACACATTGGGTTTTCATGTTTAATGGGGACTTTGAATAGAACAATTATATACAAATACACTATAAAAATCCATACGTGTACCTCAGTAAATCAAACACCACAGAAAACGTTTTGCATTTTCAGTATGATTGATGAGCTTCCTCACAGGGAATGGAGAATATTCCCAGTAACAAATTCATGTGACTTTTCTCGAAAGGTTGTTTTCTGTTGGCGAGTAGTCATTCTGTGTGTGTGTGGAATGTGAGCAGGGACTGAATGGCTCTTGTTTGATTTCTCAGGACAGCACTCAGTGGTCCGTCAGTGGTCGCTGTGGACTTTCTGTGAGGAGAATTTCGATGAAAGGTTTCAGCATAAAAGACCCTCAGAGAGAGTCGTCCTCTGTGCTGCCTGTGTGAGAACTTCAGGACAAGCATGACTTCGTAATAAATGCAAATGGAAAAACAAACAGACATTGATTTCACAAAAACTGAGTGAGATTAAAACCTGACCAGCAACATACACATGTACTCTATGTTTGATCCCAATTCAAACTCAGCACACATGCTTTTTATTTAATAGGCATGCAAGGTTATCAGTAAAAACTGGCAAGACATTATAAAGATGAGGTAAAAACAATTCTTATGATAAAAAAGCACAACCTACAGAGTTGAGCGAACACTTTCAATACAAGTTCATTCAGTACAGCAGGATGTACAGCATCAATAAACTACATCAGATATCTGTTTTAAACTCACAGTTAAAACAAACTTGCCTTTTCCTCCCGCTGCAATGAATGACCAACCTTCTTTGTATAGTACAGTACCGTACCTGTTTTTATGCATTGATGCATCACACAGTGTGTGTCTGGCTCACACTGATTACACTGAATCTCATTGTAATGTATTTATTGCACTGTAGCTGTTACTGTATTTAGCTGTGAACGGTGGAGCAGTAGGCAGTAATCACAGATATCAGTAGTTTGTTCCACTGTGGTGTCAGTCTGCGTATAGCTCAAATGACTCTTACCTGAAGCTTCGATTGGCAGAATAATCCATGAAGTATCTTTGATCCTGAGCAGAGAAAAAACAAGAATACAATAATGATGTCAATAACACTTTTACATTTCATAAAATTGTTTCTCACGATTTAGAAAGTGACAGTTTTATATGATTTATCATTTTTGTTGTTTCATAATTGTTCTGTGCTTTTATTTTCAGGATATGTAAAGCAGCTTTGAAACAATGTTGTAATGTACTACATAAATAAAATTGTATGAGGGATGAGGGAACTGGATGAGATTAGATCTCACATTTCAAATGCTTTGACACAAATGAAACGTGATTGTACCATTTACATTTTTACGTGAAATATTTGACAAACACACAACAACACTCAAACTTAGCATACTTTTCTCTCTCTGTCCTATAACTCTTTATGTGATCTTTAAAGCTACTGGCTAATATCTCAGTATTTCCATACTGTCAGGAAAACTTAGGTTCAGACACCAAAACAAAACACAGAATTAGTTGTTGTGTCATTTCTCAGCTTGTCAAAGAGGAAAAATTGTGCGGAACCAGAATAATCATTCACACGTTCATCATTCACATCATCAACACAAAGTTTACCTTAAAAGTGTACCTTTAAGTCACAGCGAGTCGTTTTGGATAAAAGCTTTTGCCAAATAATTTAAATACGTAGTTGCTAGCTGCTTTGTAGTTATTTCTGTGCAAATAACCATTACCTGACATAAATTATAAATGACATTAACTTTGTTTTTCAGTGCTAATAACACACTCCCAATACCAACCCATTTAGAAAAACATGGTAAATACTGTAGACATGATGTACTACTACTTAAAAAGTCTTAAATGCGCTTTTGGGAGAAAGTTTATCGTACCCAACAGTTTTCTCATCGTTTTACTTGCATAACAGTATAATCTTTCTGGTTATGCTTTAAATAGATGTTGTAAGACACTGATACGGTTTGAAATAATTTTAATTGTACTTATAAAACAACTCAGAAAACTTTGGACAAACTTGCTGCACCTTTCATAGTAACAATACAGAACTTTGATGGTTCCGATGACCTTGTTGATGTTTAATCACAGCAGCTGTGATGTGGTCTCTCGCTTGCTCTCGCTTTCTCATTTATATTTGTACATCTGTTCTTTAAATGAATAATAATCCAATGAGAATCGGATGTTAGGGGTCATCATGGGTTTGGTTTGAACTTCATTTAATAATACTTGACTGTAAGTGGAAGATCTTCTCCAAATAATCTTAATAATGGTCCATGTGCTCTGTGCACCACGGAGTCAGTCTGTCCCAGGAATGTTTGGTACTTCAAAAATGTACATAGATGATATTTGTCGCTAAAATCATATCAAAGAAACCTCTCAAGTCAGGTGGTTAAACGCCGCAGCATAAATGAAATGATACTCTGTAATCCAGACTTCATGATGCATCATCTGAAATATATAATCAAACTGATTACACTGATAACACATACATACATTCATGTACTTTAATATGTGAAATACGATGCCTTCATATGCAACGATTAAATAGTTATGTTAGCTAAGTTACAGTAGCTAAGTTGCTCAAATGTTATATTTCAATATGCTTAATTTTATATGTACAATTCTGAAACAAAAATCTTTTGGCTTTTGTTGATGTTCTATTTCAGGATCATGTTTTACCTATAGAGTTTGAATAGGGGAGTCAACTGTCTGACTGGCCTTTGGTCCATACCAAGTGAAAATGACTGGAACAGATGGTGAAATAAGACACTAAACTGTCAGGAAAAAAAATTATTTCATTATTATAAAAGTGATAATGGATGCCATGTTGGAATTTACAATAATGTCATTACTGAAAATGTTGAAACTTGACAACTGTAACAGTGAGTTGTGGAAGTTCATTATTTCACTCACCTTTATGATCTGCAATCTCTGATGTCTTAATTATTTATATTAATATTGTACAAGAGACTTAATAATTGGTAATAATTAAATAATGGTACCAACATTATTTAATTAATATTATGAAAAGCTATTATGATTTATACAGTCAGGGGGCCCATAAATAAATAGATCCTGCTATTCTGCATGAATAAATCAGATAATTTAATAAATGAACAAAAACAAATAAAAGAATAAGCAAACAAGCAAGTTTACAGACTTTGAAGAACCCAAACTGTCAATGAACAGAACAGCAACTGGCTGAACATCAAACTCGTCTCCATGACAGCAGTAAAGAATCACTGCTCTATTCAATCTATATGTTGAATCTATTCAACAGCACTTAACTTTAAATGGCTCCACTTTTTAAACTCATAGTTAAACTTCTGTTTTTAATCACACTTTTGAAATTAGATTAATTCACAGTTTGAATGGAATTCTGTGTTATATAAAGACATAGTTTAATAAATCGTATTTAAATTACAATAATAACTGAAGTGCATCCCAACGATTAATTGTGAAATAATTTTCTTTCAAGTTCCATTATGCACTTTGATCAAAGCTGTTGAGTTTCTGTATAACATGGAATAGTTTCAGCTGCTGCACTCAGAAAAATGCCTCTTATAAATTATAACATAAACGTTATGCTCAAAAGATACAATCAAATACAACTGTTTGGTTTTTCTTGGACACCAAATGCATCTAAAAACTATTTATATGGGGTTAGGGCTAGGGTTAAACTTCTGAAAAGCATCTAAGGATATCTGATTTACAGAGTGTTTTATAGAGTTTCAAGAGTGAGATAAACGAAAATAAACCTAAAACAAAGCTGCATGACTCATGTTTCATCTCATGTTTTCACAAAACACATTTCTTTCCGCTGACCATGTCAGCAGTAATTGATGAGGATGATGTATGTAATGATGAAGGACAGGTAAGCTGATTCAGATTCAGAGATTCAAAGATTCAGAGGTAAGCTGCAACATCCTGCACTCATTAGACACATTTGCTCTGATTAAGCCAATCACTAAACACCAAAACAGCCAGAGTGTGTGACCCTTGTCAGATATCCATCCTATAACATTCCTCAGGGGCCCCTCAGACATTTCTTGCTACATTTTATGGAAATTACACTCGCAGTCTATGGGTTAGAAATCCACCTCTCCAACTATTAAGCCATGAGTGACCCACAAAAAAACATGATGATGAATTTTATCCATTGAACTTTCAGCAAATTTACACTGACAAACATCTGATTCACACAGAGATTATCTGCTGAATCATAATAATAATTCACAGCAACACCTTTATGACAAGAAATTGAAGAACACACTGCCGCTAGAGTTTAGTGGCCTCATGAAGACTGCCCTGTGGTCTTCAAACAAAACACAGTTCAGTGTCAAGAAAACATGCTTTTTATTCTTTATTCAAATATATGAATAAAATAAAGACTGGGGCTGTTTTTCTCTGCTGGTTGAAGGGTTCCTGATTCACTCAGAAATACATTATAAAAGTACAATGGAACTTTCTGCGGTAAAGATATCAACACTAAATAAAAGAGTCTCTGCAGTTGAACTCAGGGCTGGTTGTTAGGACATGTCACACCCCACCAGAAACCTGATACACACACACAGTCTTAATTGCAAACCTCACACAACGCGTGCGCACACAAACACATGCATGGTCTCTCTGTCTGTCTGTTAGTGTGCTTTAAAAATCATTTGACCTCACACAGATGGCATTGTGACATACGCATATAAAATCATCTGTTCAACTAGAGAAATATGCAGATTCAGTGTCACATTATTCACTGTATTAGAAAAGTGTTTATTATTCACAGTTAACAGGAACACAAACTCTGAGGCACATTAAGATGTTCCGTACACACTTTCAAGGGCATGTAGAGGTCAGAAGAAACCTTTTATATCAAAATGTTTATTTCTATTCAGAATGAATATAGACTTTTGGACAATTGGAAAACAGACTTGTTTGCAAATTTGTCTGTTACTAATTTCTGTTCAGTCATATAGCTGTAGAATGGACAAGAAACAATGTCCACAACCCATTTTACTTTTAAAATACAATATAAACATTTAACAAAAAAAACAAGTAGGACAAGCACGATCTGTGGGTAATTCACTGAATGATGGAAAGTTTTACACCAGAATGAAGATATTGACTCTAATGGGTGCAGGTGTGAGAAAGACAGCGTGACCTCATACTTCATACAGCTACTAAAAACATCTGGACAGTTGATTACAAGACATTGTAATTGCTCAAATATTTCCAGACAAACACTCCAGCTGTCTCCATCTCTCCATCAGTTACCACCAAACTACAAATACTTAATAGGCATCAATATTTCCCAAGCGCTGCCTGTTCTTATGAGGCCTGGATCATTTAAAACATCAAACAGCATGTTTGAGTTTGTACATGTCATAACAAAACAAAGCATTTGTAGAATTACAAGATTAGCAGAAAAACAGTATTTTATCTGCCTGTGGTAATTTGATGCAAGTTTACGCTGACACAAAATACCTTAGCAATCAAAGCCTTCATTATTTTATAATCTCATTGAGCTCAAAAGATTCATTAGGAAGTCAAATGAAAAGGAGGCCACTGCCAATCAGACACCAGGACCTTATTTTCAATTTTACTTTTAAAGATAACACTTCTAAAATACCTCAAGAATCTGGTCAGTCTGTCTGGAGCTCACAGCCTCTTTCCATCATTTGACGTGTATCGTTTCGTACCAGTATTGACTAAATAGCATCTCCTATAATGCTAAAAACATTATACACAAGCAATCATTTTCTGATTCTCAAAAGAACATCACACAAATAATTTGTTGGTTGAGGAACAGCATTGAGCAGAAAATAAAGATGTGTATATATTTTAATATATATGCAAACACTCAAACAGCGTTGTTGACAGGCACACACACAAGAATCATTAGTGACACAAAATGCATTTTAGAAGGTTCAAATGACAACGTCTCTTCATTTAATTCCTTTATTTGTTTAGAAAAACTGGTTAACACCCTGCTTCATTAAACGCAGGATAAAAGCAACTCACTACACTGAGGCCTACTAAGTTCATATCTAAGCAAATATTAATATCAGTATTAATAAAGTATCAAACAGATATTAGTCTGATTTATTTGCAACTTTATTTGTATCTGAAAATGGCAATTAAAAAAGCAATATACCACCGCATTTAACTTTAATATTTTGAAAGTTAGGGACTGTGTATCGTGTCCAGTTGAAACCTTTAACTAAACCCAATTAGACTTCACGAATGTTTTAAGAACAAAACATAAATGTTTCAACAAATGTCACTCAGTTGTTAAGTTTTACATTTATGTGACACAGTCAAAACACTGTTGAAACTGTTTGCTGCCTCATTGGAAAATTCTAGTTAGTTCCTACCCAAATAGGACTTAGAATTGCATAAACAGAATAAAAAATAATTTACTTCATAGAAATAAAACAAACGGGAGAACAGGAGAGAAAAAGTAACAGAAAAACTGTTATTAAAAAAAGCTGAGATATTTTTGTATTCCTATTCCCAATTTCAACCTTCATATTAAGGATTTATTAGTTTGTCACATGAACTGCCTCATATGTTCTGCTTTTCAACAACTCCAGTTCCAAATCATTGACAGCTGTTTCCCTCCAACCTTCCGTAAACCCTTATCCTGGGGAGACCGGGGGGTTTGGCAGAGACCTGCGCCTGCCGGAGGGGGTTCGAATAGAACTCCAAGGGTCACATATACGAGGTAACCAACTGTGCCATCTGCAGCCAGGCCAATGCCAACCATCTGAAATGATTTTATGGTTTTTGCCCCTTCATGAGCAAACTGATACAAAATCCACTGCTATCAGACAGCAAAGAGCTGATCCACCCCCTGTTTAAAGAAACAAAAAAACCTCAAAAGCACAAACCTAACATGCCTGACATTAAATTCCATTACAGCCTGTCTAATGCCAAGAAATAGTATTATGAGTGAAACAGACAATAATGTAACATGAAAATGAGTCTCTGCTCATAAATGAAAACCTTACCTAACCCTAACACCTTGAATGGGAGTTATGATGGAGGTAATAATTCAAACTGTAATTAAACCTAAAATAACTTAATGAACCTTGAAAATCAGAAACAGAATCTTTTTAACAGCATCAACATTTCCAGATCACAGAGCCCATCTGACCTGATCTTATTTACTGTTACATTGTGAAACAGAAACTTACAAGGACAGGTGAAACATATCCGACCGGAAGCATCTGTCAAAGGCCACCTGTCTCAGCCTGCATCTGTCTCTGGACAACATCAGGTCAGTTGTGGAATATAATCACGCAAACAGAAAAACAACTGCAACTTAAAAACAGGGAAGCAGATCACTGCAGGGAAAGGGCAGATATAGAGGATGAATGCTAATGGTGTTAGCTCGGACAAGCACACGGTGCTCAGCAGAAAGGACTGCTGTTCCACACCGGTGCAGAGCTTGCAAGAAGAAAGTTAAAGCAAGTTTGAAGGTCAAGAAAAGAGTGTGGCAGGGAAACACTGTAACTATTGACCTCAAAAGGTCTGTACGTATTCATCTCTAACAACTACAGTGTTTTGTATTTTGTATGATAAGCAGTTTGGACTGCATGTTTGAGCTCTAGTCAAGCCAACGGCTATCAAACCTGACAACTTACCCTAACCCTAAACTGACAACATTTTAACTCATAAAAACTCCGTATGTCCGGTCTCTATAAGAGACTAATTCATTTATCTTAAAACAACTGTTTGTGTAAATTTAACTCCTACATCTGAACAGGTTATATGTGTTTCTGGAGCTCAACTGGTAATATGTGCAATATGTGAGCAGCACAAAGGTTGTGGGTTCAATCCCAGAGAACACAAGTACTGATAACAAAAATGTATATATATATATATATATATATATATATATATAGGCTTCGATATACACAGTCACAATTAATAAGAAACGTGATCATAAATTATTTTTGTGTGCAATATTGTATGTAATTGTTCACCTTAAATGTAATTGTTAGAATGTAACTAGTTAAAACATACATACCCTTACGGGGACTTTCTGAAATGAACTGTTTGGTTTGGGTAGCGACGCAGATGGAGGCTGTCCGGCCTCGATATGTAAACATTAAAGCCCAGCCGTTCACGAGGAAACTACGCATTATACTGAACCCACGTACATTTCCTGATAACAGCGGCGCAGTCAGACGCGCGCGTCTCCAAACATGCGGCGACGCGACGCGACGCGACGCGACGCGCCCACAGGAAGGAAGAAAAGTGAACGTAAGAGTCCCGGGCGCACGGGAGTCTTCACGGACAAATACAACAACACGAGTGGTGAAAGATCCTTCAGTTAGAGTCAATATTTCAGCATTTAAATCGTTCAGTAACAACAACATTTATTTGTGTTTGTATTTAGTTGCTATTAATAATATTAATCAGCCTAATGGCAGGAAACAAGCGGGGTTCTTCTATCCCCGTTTCTCTCTGGGCACCACAGTGCTGCACATCTCACCACTTCAATGTGTGTCCCATGGCTTAAATGCAGAGGACGTAGTTTGTGTCACCATACTTGTCACTTCATATCAAAATTTTCACTTATGGCGATGAAAGGAGAAACTATGCAAAATATGTTTTTTTGGCATCTGAGTACTGAGAGAATTTGTTGCTCTTAAATGAATAATTCAACTTCTTGCCTCAACAGCTTTGCTATAAATCTTGTGAGACGCATGTGGAAGCTGCAACTATTTTCACTGTGAATGTTCCTGTATGATAACTACTGTAACTAGATACACTTTCCCTTAACAGTGAATATAAATGTATAGCTCTACACTAAGATGAATATGTGCACTTTTATTGATTGAGTATCAGTTTGTCGTGTTTAAAAGTAGCAATCCTGTCAAATACATTATATATAGACAATACAAAAGTATATTGTCATGTTATTTTTCTGCACGTGTGAAAGCGTGAGCTGTCACACACAATATTTAGCTGTTTTGCTAAATTGTGGAAATGTTCGTGTCTTCGCCCGCTGTAAGGTGACAATCAACTGGAAACTCATCAGTGTGTGACTGACAATCATCAGAATACCTGTTTTAATAAACCTTTCAATGCGCTGGATCAGATGTGCATTAATGAGTCACCTACATTAACTTGAGATAAATGCATTTGTAGTGGCTTTGATCGTCTGGAAATGTGGACTGCGCTGGATGTAAAACCCAGAGTGCAACACCAACATCTGAGCTAATTAACACTGAGACACAGAGATCAAGACTGAAATTCAGTCTAAACTAATGGCTATAGTTCTTCACTGCTGCGCTCTGCCCTTAACAACGCACCTGTTTGTGTTGATGGTTTGTGTATTGCTTGCAGTACGCAACTTTAATAAAACTGTGGTTTATTGGGACCGTTGGGATGGGACTGTTATTTTTAACTTGAGCCAGTGTTTCAACAAACGTGAGTGTCTGAGATGCACACACACTGTTCGAGAAAGTGACATGTCTTTGTCAGTTATGGTTACCCATAATCGAAATGTGACCTCTGCATTGAATTTATCCCTAGTGAGGAGTTAACACACATCCAGAGCAGTGGGCAGCTGTCCCTGCAGCGCCCAGGGAGCTTTCAGGGTTTAGGTGTCCTGCTCAAGGGCACTTCAGTTGCTACCTGTCGGTGCTGGAATCAAACCAGCAACCTACTGATTACAAGCCTGACTCCTTAACCAACAGACAACAACCACCCCAGCATTGCTCAAGAATTTTATGTGTACACTGCAGATTCTCTAAGATCTCCTATGAACCTCTCCAAATGACACATGAGGCTACAGGGGTGCTTTTTCATCTTTGTTTGCTTGTTGAAAATCAAACAAACAATTATATTTAATTAGCTTTACAAACCCTAAACATTTAGCGAAACAAGGTAATGCTGGTAAAAAGTAAAGCAGATCTCTATAGCATGAGAACCCTAAAGAATCAATTACATATAAATGCATTTATAATCTATGAAGCAAAATCTCTGCTTATATGGTTGCGTTTAAACAGAAAGTAGTGAAATGAAGGGCAGACGCAGCCCTGAGCTGGAACACCTCAAGAGCTTTATCAGCGTTTGGAACTAAGTAATTTCATGCATTTCAAAGACAACAGATTGTTTTAGTTGACGGCGTGTTTTTGTCCTGAGGCAAACTGTCACTTTAGCAGCAATAAACATAAACCTTCAGGACGTCTGATTTGCACCAATAATCTGACATGATTTGACAAGAATGTGTATTCCAGACTAAATAAACACCTAGAAATATCAGCTTTCTGCTTCAAGTTTTGAACTACTAAATAAATAAAAGTACTAAATTCATGGAAATCTGAAATTCAGCAAATAAATACTGACAAACTGATCTGTGATCTGAAAACAACAAAACTGCAAGAACTTAGGAGAGTCTCAAAATCCTCATAGAAAATAAATTCCTTTGAGATGTATTTGTACACATTAATATTTCATCTTCTGCAGTCCTGTGTGGAGGATAAGGTGAGCAGTTGGCAGCTGTTGTTCGTTTAGCAGGTGTGTTGTCTGTGCGTGAGCCAATGGATGTTTCACAACAAAACACATTGTACTGTATGTGTTGGAGATTCAAAGTCATAGTATTCACAGTCTGATAACCAAAGTCATAAAGTTAAAAGCCTCTTAAATTCATTCCTGCAACAAGGTCTAAACAATCATGTTTATATATATATATATATATATATAAACTTTTGATGTATATACTTTATATACTTTTAGATTTAGATATATAAACTTCATCTTAAATTTCTACATAAAGTATAATTTATATTGTACTAGACTCTGTGCTGGTCTAGATAATTGTTTAGGCTGGTTTGTCCTAGTCTAGCTGGTGAAGCTGTCGCAGGTTAAGAAGCTCAGCATCCACAACCAAACACCTGCTGTACTCGTCAGAACTCATCATCTGACTGGCGTTTGTGTTTACCTGATAGAAACAGAAATCTCAGTGTTTCTTGATGGTTTGTGATAGTTGATGGCCATATATCTGTAAATGCTACATGTTTGATCTAAAAGCCACATAACACATATTAAGTTTAATGTAATTGAATAAATATGATCAGTGCATACATTTATTTGATTTCTGTGCTTTATTTTTCATTATTTCATGTAAAGCTGCTTTGGAGCAATGCAACATTGTAAAAAATGCTCTATAAATAATATTTAATTAGATGTTGTGAACTACAGGCACAGTTCAAATCTTCTGTTGTACAATGTGCTCACAGTATACACAGTGTTCTCAGCCAGAGAATGCATGAAAGTCAGATGGTGTCGTCTCAAACCAAACAGTGTATGTCTGCTGTCTATTTTTTCTGTTTTAGCTTGATTGATGTGCATCATTAAGGTGATATTGTACAGACAAACTGCTGATGTCACAGCAGACTTTAGACCAGCTGTTTCTTCATCTAACTGTTGTAATGTGCTTTTCATATATCAGCGTTACTCACTTCTGTCTGTACTGTGAATTAGCTGCAGCCCTGCTGCGAACTAGCTGCAGTTTTGCTGCGGGTCACTTCTGCAAGTGTTTGATATTCTTTCTTTGTCGCATTGATAAGGTTTGTCGCACTCGTATCCAATCAGTTCTGATTGAAGGAATTGCCCCTCATATGTATGTGTTATATTTAGAGAAAGCATTGATGTATTCTAATTTGATATTAGTGTGTTTGAGTTTGTTTTCTTTATGCAGATCTGCAGTCTAGGTCCTGTAGGTTAAAGATGTTTGATTGTATGCCAATAAAACAGAACTGTAAACTTGAAAACTTGTTTTATTTCATGTTTAATTAAAACTGTATTTAAACAGCTGTTAT
Source organism: Yasuhikotakia modesta (assembly GCA_036877545.1). Classification (NCBI taxonomy): domain Eukaryota; kingdom Metazoa; phylum Chordata; class Actinopteri; order Cypriniformes; family Botiidae; genus Yasuhikotakia; species Yasuhikotakia modesta. Next base: position 22,143 of record JBAJNP010004337.1, on the reverse strand, counting down.
CCACACTAGCATTATTATTGTTTTCTTTTATTTATTTCTTGTTCTAACATAAATTGTAGAAAGACTATTGCATTTGTGCAAGGATATATAGATATATACAGATGCCACATGCATGTCAAGGTCTAAATTAATTTTTACCTATAATTTCTAATCAAAACACAACAGAGATTATATTTAATCACAGTACATTAATTATTGAATAAATAATGAGTTCCCAACCTATTCCAAAACTATGTAATTAAAGAGAATTAATTATTACAATAATTGATTTCTTGATTAATTCTTAAATCTAGTGAAATCATTGTTGGTTCATATACATGAGCTTTTGGCATCAAATGACCTGAAGGGTGAAAAATGTGATGGACTTTCAGTTAAGCTATTAGAGGTCATAGAAAGTTTGACCTTTAAATTTTTCTTTATGTGGACAATTTCATATAAATTCCAGGTTATAAAATCACATCAAGCTGTGTGATACCACCCTGTCTGAGATATCACATTCACGTTTTGATATAACAGCAGACAGAACTACTGAATGCTTTTCATTCACTGGTCCAGTTGCCAATGAATTATGACTGACTTTGCACATTAAGATATTTCAACAACCAAATGTGAACACACACATAAAGCATACATACACGTTTACTCTCTAAATAGGGACTTAGGACTTTTTGGTTTATACAGAGCTGGTTATAAATGATATAACCTAACCCACACTATAACCATAACAGAAAGTGTTTATTTTAGCATTTTTATAATTGACATTTGAGTTACTGTATTTTTAGAAAGTTTTCACAGGAGGTATTGCTGGCTTATTTGCTGACTAAATCTGTCCCCAATATATGGTTGAAGGAAATCCACACACAAACAGAACCTGAGATCAAGATACATGGCTGAAAATCAGGCCAGTTGTCTGAAGTCTAGCTAACAGAAGTTTCAAGGGAATTATGGGAGGTGAAAGTGTGTCAGTAGATCTTTCACTGATTTACTTTCACAGATTTACTTTCACAGATTTACAGGCTCACAGGCACATTGTCCATCAGTTGCTGTTTATCCCACACGCTTCCAGTTGCCTATCCGTTATCTCTCAATAACCCGCCCCTCAAAGATGAATGTCAGGTCAGGACCTTCCAAACATAAGGAAGGGGTGCAGATCTCATTAAGGCTGGAGCCTCAGGGATATCAAAGCAATTTGGCTCGCCCTCTGTTCCAGAGAAGCAATTAAAATATGAACTGGAGTTGTAATGGTATTCATACATGTTGATATATAGGAGGGGCGCTACGCATGAAATATTGAAAAGTTCCTGTGAAACTTTGATAATGAGACCCAAGGCTACTGCAGCCAATTTCAGGAGCACAATGACTTCATCAGCCTTGAACAGATTTTCCTGCAGGCGATAAGCTGTGTGAAATTTATGCTCCGTCACTGAATGGTTATGGTCCTGGTGCAACTGTGGCTGTCTGCTGGTAAATGAAGATGGGTCAGACCCTGTTTAAACGTATCTGTGTCACATACAGACCCTCACGAGTCTCTGACCTAAATCTGCTTAGCAAGTTTCTTGTTGACTGTGTTTCCCACACCATGGCTGTCTTGAAGGATATTTTAACCCTTTTTTGTTCCATTAATGCATCTGATAACAGACATATATGTGTATATGTCCATGACAAACAAATAACATCCTCAATTTTTAAAGATTCATTTTTCTCTAAAAAAGGTCTTAATTAAAACTAGTTTTAAGGTTCATGCTTCAAAGCATAGATGTTTGTATTTAGGTTGTAAAAACAATAATCAGAAAATATTTCTTGAAGCAAAATCATATCAAATAAATTTTAAGAAGTTGTAATGTTTTCAAAAATACCAGGTTTGTGTTTTCTAGAGAAATGCAGGAGCTGAATTCTTCGTCAAGCGGTGCAGAACGGCTTCTATACAAATGTGGTTGCAGCATATTGATTGAGACAAACACGCATTAATAATGTAACTGTGAGCTGTGAACCTTGTGTTTCCTGCTTTAAATAGCTGCAGATGATGTCAGTGATACATACAGTCAGTCTGTTCAGCCTCGTTCTCACCTCACACCTGTTCCTGCATACGGGCTGCTGCCCAAACAGGTGTCAGCAAACACAAGAGAGCAAAGTCTCAAGTTATAGTAGTCTTTTTATAAAGCATGTTTTACACCTGTTAGCACAGCAGTCATTGTGTTGAAAGTTGGAAGCGTTTAAGTGCAGAACTTGAAATACTTTTGCCCAGTGAGACATTAACAGTCTTTTCTGTGTGTTATGAAAATTCACATGCTGCAGAAAACAAAATATTACTGAGTATCTAAACATCTATTTGTAAAATTATACAAAACAAAATACAAACAATATGTATATGTACAAAAAAGACTTACTTAAAGAATTCATTTTGAGCTCTTTTTAAAATAGGAAATAAAAACTACCCACTGGGATAAAAGCATTGGGCCAGATATTGAAGCAAGATCAAGAAAATAATTTTGTAAAGCTGTGTACAGGTGTATATGTCTCTATAGTCTCACATTTAGTGACACAAACACATCGACATGCCTACCCTAACCCACAGCACTGCAGCTGCCATGAAAACAGACAAACAAAAAATGTTTTTCCCTGAATCACCAGCCTATTTACTTCAGTCGATTTGTTTCTTCCAGCGGTAAATCACTAGCAGTCAAAGGCTGTGAAACTGTGGCTAAAGTCTAGATTTATTCCCTGTGAAACACAGTTAGTTTAATTAAAATTCCCAACAGGGAAAGATGCTGAGAGACAGACAGACAGACAGACAGACAGAGAGAGAGAGAGAGAGAGGAAAGTAAACAAAAAGGCAAAGTAGAAATAGAGGACAAGAGAGACAAGAGAAAACAAAGAATATTTTAGCACACACAACACATTGCACTTGTCCCAACTGCAGGTGAAGTATATAATTTGAGACACAAACAATTCACAAATACGTGTATTGAGTTTCAATGTATCACCTGACAAAATCTCACATGCACATTTCAAACAATGCTTGAGGCAGAAGTGATGTGGACCAGTTGTTTTTTTTTAAAGAAAACAATATAGAACAGTTTTCACAAAGGTCACACTAATACATATACATATTGCACACATCTTTCCAAAGCACTTCTGAGATTCAACACTATGGGTGATTTTGGCATTCTGAATTTTTTTATAAGAATTCAGCTCTTTTGCCATGTACTGTTTTGTTTCCAAGAAACGGGTTGAAAGGTCTTTATTTAGCTGCAATGGTGTAAAACTCTCTACTGTAGCCCAAGGAATAGATGTGAACCTAATAAGCACTAATCAACCCACAAAATGTGATAACATGTCTCTAGGGTTTTAGATGTTGCCACGTTCTGCATCAGTTAAGGATGACAGCAACCATGGCAACCACATCCTATAATGGAGAAAATCTCTAGCTGCTTTGGTGTGTGTTCTTGAGTGATATGATCTATTAAACAAAGACAAAGCATAAGACAGTTTATTAGAACTGTTCTTAAACTTTTAAAGTATTGCTAGTACAAATCACTATATTTGCTACTATTAAATTTCAGATTCAAGAAAGTCACTTGGTGTATGTGTAAAGGTTTTATATAGATAAAGATATAAAGGGACATATGAAGATATCATGTAGAAAGATATAATATAAAGGTTGAGGGTGAATATTTAAAGTCTTTTATTGAGTCTGCAACAATTTTGTGTCAGTTATCTACTAGCAAATCATATTCTTGGCAGGTTGACGCATGTTTCTGTGTTCTTAAACTTTGCTGCTCCGGTTTATTTTTCCCTGTGATGATTGTTTCCTAGCAACCAAGTCCTGCAGAGGTAAGAAGTGCAGCCCTGAACTTCAGAAGATCATCTGCTCCTGACGTTCAAACTGCTTGTGATGAACAGACACGATTCATGTCTCCCTCAACATCACACCTTCACCAAACAGATTCACATCCAAACTCCACAAACCTGAAAGGATCCACATGTTAACAGAAGCACTGTAAAGAAAAACAGTGACACATGATGACACAAACGAGCAGAAAATTATTAGAAAGTTAATGATTGGATTGATTTTAATGATTAATAAGCGTTACTGTTAAACTGGTTGGTTACAACCAGTTTAAAAGCCACAACAATAAATATTAATATAAGAGAAGACTGAAATGGTTTACAACAATTAAAATCAAATGATTGACATTTCCTGGGTTTTTGAAGAGTCTCTGTGGAACAAACGTCTGGAGGTCAAGAAGAAGAAACAGTGAACTGACCAATGACTGAAGCACATCACTGCAGCACTGTTCATGATATGACATCATATTCACTTATCTCAGTAAATTAAATTCATAAGAAACCTTTGTGAGAAATTAAATATTAATTCTAATGGATTATTTGGATTCATTGTCTAGAATCATTTTTTGGCGTTTTTCTGCCCACCGTAAAATCTGACATATGAATTTTCACACTGAATGAATGCCTGACAGTGTGAATGTTCAGTCTAAAATTAAAGTCCTACATCTAAAAGAATCTAAAAAAAATTATTCTCATGTATTTCTAAGGAGAAATGTCCAATTTTGAGTTTATATTGACTGTCTGCAACTCCTGCTATATTCACTGTAATTTTAAGTCTTTTATACTTTTATACTTTTTATAATTTTAAGTGTAATTTTAAGGGGGCTCTGAACAACATCTTGAACTTTTGTCTGCTCGGACAGCGCCATTAGGTGTCATTGTATGTAGAAAAAGAAGAAAGGATGTTATTGCTTTTTAAGGCAAAATGAACAGCACGGTCTTGGAGTCAGACCTCCATCAGAACAAACACCAGGAGACTCCCAGCAAACAATCCACCACATGCAATGACCCTGTGAGTCCAATGAGTGCCAGAGACAAACACACACAGTCCAGGAACAATACAACACACACACAACTGAATGACTTTGTGCCATGAGTCAGTGTGACATGACGTAACACAAATATCATACACACTGTGTGAAATGTTTTCAGAGAAAAAATCTTAAATGAAGCTTTTTATCATTTTTTTCCGCTTTAATTATTAATCTCAAATTCTAGCTTCCATTTGAGCTCTTTACATCGCAATTCATTTGACATTAACAAGTGAGGGCATGGCTTGTGTTGATAAAGAAACTGACCGAAAAAAAACAGTCCTATGAAGGGGATATATGAAGAGTGAAATGTACATGTGTAACATATGAGCTGGTGAGAAACTGAGAGGGTTTTTAGTCAGACTGAATATGAACACACACTTGTCTTTGTGTGTGTGTGTGTGGTGTTCAGTGAGAATCTGTCTACATCTGTGGTTCACATGCGTCAGGTAAACTGAAGATACCAAATCCACCTGAAATGTGACTCCTGCATTTAACCCATCACTGGTGAGGAGCCAATTGATATGAGCTGTTTAGTTTCAAGGATCTGTTAACAAAGATAACAACTATCACTTAAACTGTTAATACCTGGATACAGTTTTACTTCCATTGCAAACATTCTTTCCATGTTCCACAGAAAAAAACACACAGATTCAACAACAAAAAATAAACAATGACTGAGAATTCATTTCAACCCTTTAAATGACCAGAAATAACAGTATTATTACGTAGCATCTGATCTCTGATTATAATGCAGAATCTGACCTCTCAGCATGTCTAACTTACAGTCATAGTTTCCAGATCTTCATACTGACTCTCTGTCTGTCACAGACGTCTTCAGAAGATCCATCAGCTGAGAAAGACAAGAGACCAACACTGACAGACAGAAATCACCCTCTTTTCTTAAACAAACTTTGCTGCTTTGATTCTGTAAGACTTTTCTGCAAAAAGATCTTAAAAAACTGTCACAAACCAAACAAATGTCTCTGATTTGAAACTGGCTTCAAGCAACAAAATATTGAACATTAGACAACAAAATGAGTCAACGTTTTCCAAAGAGAGCTTGCCGTTTAAATTAGTCAACAACCCAGGTGGACATGCTGGTGACCAGCAATCCACAGACACTAGCAGAAGCTGACAGCAACGAGTGGATTTACCATTTAGCACAAATGAAGCAAAGCAGAAATCCTACTTCATTTCAGACTGACCTGCACAGCGTCTCGTCCTGGACTGACAGACAGGCTGATGAAGTTTCTCCTGGATAAAGAACGATTGCAGTAATGAAGCTTTGGGTTCGTCTGCCAAAAGGAGCATTACAATCTGCGCCGTCTCCACAGATGCACCTGCAGAAGGAGAATTAAAACTCCTCGCTGAGATTAGAGCTGATTGCGTGAGAAAGGCGGAGAGAAACAGTCGTGTCAGGTTTGTGCGTGTGTGTTCATTCCCTGCAGTTTGTTGCCCACTCATTTGCTTTCTGTTTAATAACCGATAATGACAATCATACTGTGGCCAAACTATTGTCAGCCTCTTACACTGACGTGGATGTGATTAGCCGTTTCATATTTTAAAGGTAGCTGCTCATTTTTGGCCGTGAATTTAAACCCTAGTTTCTTTTGGCTCCTTTACATATAAATGAAGAGAACAAAATTAAAGCAATAATGTGTTGTAGAATCACAGTGTGACTAAACCAAAACTCTGATGAATGAATAAATGATCAGCAGCAGCTGACACGATGAGTGATAGGAAGGAAATACACATGCTAGTAGAGACCTGAGGGCGAGAGACAGAGAGAGATGCTCCCCCAAGTTTTATATTTTTACATTTGCCTTAGAGCTGAAAAACGTTTCATAAACATACTCTATAGATGTTAGCAGTGCTCACGAATCACCTACACACACAATAAACCTTAACTAACCTGCTTCTAAAATGCACACACACTAAACTTTTAAACATAAACGTACCCTATGTGCAACACACCCTCATGTGCACTGCCCACCCATAAATTTAACCCTCACAAAAAACACACACACTGACCCATGGCTGTTCACCGACTGGCTGATGATGGTACTCCAGACATACACAAAATACACTGCAACCCTGACTGTTCACTGACTGTGTCTCACTCCAGATGTGTGATAATGAAGAACTGAGTGTTCTTATGTAAATCCAAGATGCAGAGATTTAAACTTTATTCCCAGTTTATATATGAAATGAAACACAAAATGTATAGATATGATTTTTAGCAATAAATCTAATAAGTAGTAGACAAATCTACTGAGTAGTACAGAGAATATCACAAAGACACTGGCAGTATAGTGTTGTGTTGCAGGATAATAAAGGACAAGATTCAGAAAACAAAAAGTTACAAGTTTATATTCGTTTATAAATTGCGTTAACAGTAAAGATCATGGTTAATTAAATAGGACATCTCTGTATGGTCAATCACATACACACACCTCATCTGCCTCACTGTTGTCTTATACCCTGAATGTTCATGTTCATGATTTCTTGACCTGCTCTATTTTTACATGCAGCTAATGAGGGTCTTACAAAGCAGATTAGAAACTGGAACTGAGGCAAGCTGGAACTAAACTCTGCAAGACACTGTCCTTCCAGGAGTGGAACTGGATATCTCTAGTCTACAAACCTTTGAAATGCACCTTTTTGTATAGCCAGCAGCACCTTTACATAGCACACATTTGTATATCTGGCATCATCTGGGAAGGGAATGTGTGTGCATACCTCCATATTTTCTGCTGAAATGATGGGCTGTGCACAGAAGCTTCATCAGCAGGTGTCAGTGAGCTGGAGTTTCTGTAAGAACATCCAGAGTCTGCCGACAGAAATATTGA